>JAZARR010000200.1:0-197500 GCA_037389465.1 Baylisascaris procyonis
GCTGCCGTTTAATCTTGAGATATAGAATGAATGATGAAAAAATAGGAGAAATGCGAAAATTAGAGCAAAAAATCGAAATATTTCTGATGTGTTTAGTTCTTATCTTTTAAGTTTCTCATTTCTTGTCGTAGGCAGCAATATTTCTCGATATTTTCTATCTTTTTCATTGCGCTTCTTATTCTTTTATACCTGTTCTTTCTTTTTTTTTTTTAAATCTTCTATTAATATCTTCCGATAATAAAGGTCCACAGATATGATGAACTCTCATTCCAAATCTTTTAGGAATAGAATTTGAAAAAATAATGAAAATTTTTCAAACATGTGTTTCCCTAGAGAAGAATAACAGGTTTTATTAATTATTTTCGCAAAAAATACGTAAAAAGTTTCGATTCCGCAATAAAAAGCCTAGTTTTCATAGATGCTCATAATTTTTTATCCCTCAAAAGGGCGTATAACGGTGACTTTTCGAATGTCATAAAATTTTTGCAACGACCAATAAAATAGGCAGTAGGATGGAGGAGAGCTCCATGTATAACGATTAGAACTGAATGTGGAACAGCAGCGGAAGAACTTGCCGAGATCTTCCTCCCCTCCTCCCCCTCTTTCCCTCTATTTGCTCGTTGTTTTATCCTTCATGTATTTTGTTTGTTACTCATCTCTTCTTTCACTGAAGTCTAAGAGCATCTCTTTTCATTGTCTAAGAGCGAAGGAAACACTCTAGAAGGAAAGATATACTGAAAACGATCGTTGCAGGTAAAATGAACGACGACAATAAGTCAAAATGCAAGACAACCGATGTTGAGGGCGAAGACAATGGAGAATATGAACAGAGTGCATTCGATAAAATTATAAATACACTTCTTTGCAGGTAAATCGAAAACAAAGCCGAAATAATTTATGAAAAAAAAACTTTGTAAAATGTATAAACAGAATCTTTTTGCCTTTTGGAAGAGATCAGTTATCGTTGTTTACAATAAAGTTGCCATATTTCTTGATATAATGAATGAGAGCATCACAGCTAATTGAATATTTAAATTTTCAGGGGCGACTATGCTGGACAAAAACTTGAAGCAAGACCTGTATCGTTTTTTCAATTGGTGAGTTCCTTATTAATTCCGTTCAACAAAAAAAAAAAAAAAATTCGAGCATAAGTCTTGATGAATTAATAAAGAATATGTAGATGGACAAGATCAAAATTTTCATTTGAATATTTGCGTAACAATGGAGAATTCTTCACTTCAGACGAGCGAACGAAAGTTTCGTATGTGACTACGACATTATTTCGATTATTTTTTATGATATTATGGAATTATGGAACAAAAACAGGTCGAAAAGGATTCCGGAGAATATGATATGATATGTGCTTTTGTACTTAAATGAGGCACTGGCAGACATTTTCCTTAATGTTGAAAAACAAACGGAAACTTTTAACCATCACAGATACGACATCTTCTAGGCAATTAACTTAGAAAAGGCTTTTTTCGGGAGTATGGAAAGGGGGAAGGAGGGGTATTTTTGTCATCTCTGATCTATGGACAAAATCTTGGGGAATGCTCTTCAGCGCTGACATGGGGAGGAGGAATGAGGGTGAAGGGGAAGACCTCTGATTCCCTTCCGAAGTTGGTCATGGATACGCTCCCGTTGTCATCAAATTTCTCAACTGAGGTTTTCGAGAGTGCAGATGCCAATATTGGTGTTTTCGAAAATACTGTGATCTTTTGCGCAATTGGTGGTCCTCTTATCTCTCTCTTATGACATCAGAGACGATCGTTCAAAGTATGCTTTTATCTACGCGAAACTGCCTTATAAAAATTACCAATACTGTGCTCTGCTTTCCTAATTTATTGTTTTGTCGTGAAAAGCCACAATTTCCACTAGAGTGTCTAGGTGTATGGAAAGCAATGTTTAGGTATGTAAACAGCAACATGGACAGCTTAATGTGGGGTGAAGAGGGAAATGAGGTCATAAGTCTTGCAAAAATCCGCGACCAGAAGTCTCGAAATTTCCGTTCGCCATCTTCCACATTGGAGATTTCACGAGGATTATTTGGTTCAATATGAGACCAATAATAGTAGTTTGTTTGTGGACGAAGATAATTTGACGTGGTAGGGATAATAACAGTGTGTTAATTTTATTATTAATACCGATACTAATTACTGCAATCCTTTTAGTACTGCCCGGAAAGTGTTTTGCACTATTGCCTATGCTGTTTGTTACTATATATAGTTCAATACTGTTGTTTAGTAATGTCAGCATCACTGCTTGATGCTATTCACCGTCATCGCTACTTAGTGTCAGTTTATAGTGCCATTACCGGCAAATACCGGCTAGTGCCGATTATTGGTACCATTTCCGGTTAGAACTTGAATTATTTAATATAGCAAGCAGTATCATCTGTTGTTACGTGTGATATTTATTAGCAGTGCTACTACTTGTTCTATTCAATAACCTATGTTGCAATAATAGTAATCACTTATTGCTATAAGCATGAATGACCACCACTGGCGCCGTTTACTATCAGTACTTTCATTACGGGTACCATCGGCTACTAGATCTGGCATTATGCCTACTGCTTCTAATACTAAATGCTATCACTAAAAATAATGCTTGTCACAGCTGCTATTCTTAGCACTACAAGCACGCTATCTCTTTTATTATTATTGCTTTGGTGGAATTATTTTTTGCTGAACGTTAAAAGGTTATGTCAGTAAGTAACGCCAACCCCGAGAGACCTCTAGTAAGCAGATTCCCCACTATTTTTGCAAGGCTTTGGAGAAGGGAAGATGAAGTTCGTCAGGATGGCCTGATGACGCTAGGGATCCCGGCAGAAGTTGGGGAGAAGCAGTTTTTGCGATGTTAGAGACGTTGTGCCTTGCAGTTTTTTTCAGTTCCCGTACAGCGCTAGGTTCCAACACCTCATGATTACGCTGATAAGCACTGTGAATCTCATGTCTCTTCAGACAGGCAGTTCCAATGATCGGAGACAACTCTGCACAACGTTGCTAATAGTGACCGTTGGAGAGCGTAGCCTGCATTAGCAAAAGGTGTGATACCAGTGAACATGAGCGCACATTTCAGGGATCAACCTGCTGTCTCTCTCCCCTATCCCCTCCCCCCTATCCTCCTCCCCCTCCTTCCTATTTCTTTGTCCTTACTCCCTTACCCTCCCTAATCCTCCCCTTTTCCACATCCAGCTAGCCTAGAATCAAATAAAACAATAACCAATTGCAGTTTCGCTTTGCAACATTTTCGGATAAAATTCTCGTGGCTATTGGAATAGCTCTTGCAATTATATGTGGTATTGGACAGCCGATGGTTGTATTAATTGCTGGCCGACTCACAAATATTCTTCTCGTAACAAAAGATGTTAGTTCTGAAATACTTCGTACTCAAATACTCAAGATTCAGATATTCAGTACTCAAATATGCAGTGCTGACACTGCTCTTATGCTGCTTATAATTTTGTATATGCAGTTAGCTCTTGTCGTTTGCTCTTTTTCTGCTATTTTATCTTCCAAAAAAGGAAAAGAATTGCAGCTTAGATTGTTGGAAATTTTTTATGTTTTTTTTCGTAGGCATTATGTCGAACTTTTTTACATCGAAAATTCTGTAAAGTATTTTTCAGCACATTTAATTCCAAATTTCACAAATTATTTTATATATTACTTTCTATTCACTTCTTTTAAGTTCTCTAATAATCTACTAAGAAAACTTAGAGTGGAGTTGGGTAACTATTAAGTAGTGACCAATTCTTCGATCAAAATCTTCAAAACAAACCAAAATAAGCAATCACTAATTTCTGTCTTAAGTGAAGCTACTTCATAAAAATAGTGTAAAATGTATGCGCACTATTATAAAGATATTATTCTAATTACTGATGGGTTCTTAAGATCGTTGACATATTTTCTTTCACCACTTCAACTTTTATCTATATGATCAGGCAACTAACTATTCATGTTTTGTTGTTTTGCTTCAGCTATTTCATCATTGAACTTATATACTCTCCATCGTATTAGCATTGAGAGTTTAGAGTTTTCGTTCTTTCAGTTGCATATATTCGTTCGTCTTAAATGTGGTGCTAAGCAGGCTGCATCGAAATATGAAAAGCTTTGAAATATGCATAACAATTATACATAATTGCCATTTATATATGCAACTACTTTAATCTATTGTTATGAGTTTACTACAGAGTAGGTTTGGATCAAACACGGTTGGTCCCGATTGTGGTTGCAGTCCCGGCCCCGATTGTGGCTGCAACACCGGTTCCGATTGTGGTTGCAGTCCCGGTCCCGATTGTGGTTGCAGTCCCGGTCCCGATTGTGGTTGTAGCTCCGGTCCCGATTGAGGATGCAGTCCCGGTCCCAATTGTGCTTGCAGCCCCGGTCCTGATTGTGGTTGCAGTCCCAGTCCCGATTGTGGTTGCAGCTCCGGCCCCGATTGTGGTTGCAGCCCGGTCCCGATTGTGGTTGCAGCTCCGGTCCCGATTGTGGTTGCAATCCCGGTCCCGATTGTGGTTGTAGCCTCGGTCCCGATTGAAGATGCAGTCCCGGTCCCAATTGTGGTTGCAACCCCGGTTCCGATTGTGGTTGTAGCCCCGGTCCCGATTGAGGATGCAATCCCGGTCCCAATTGTGCTTGCAGCCCCGGTCCTGATTGTGGTTGCAGTCCCAGTCCCGATTGTGGTTGCAGCCCCGGTCCCGATTGTGGTTGCAATCCCGGTCCCGATTGTGGTTGTAGCCTCGGTCCCGATTGAAGATGCAGTCCCGGTCCCGATTGTGGTTGCAGCTCCGATCCCGATTGTGGTTGCAATCCCGGTCCCGATTGTGGTTGCAGCCCGGTCCAGATCGTGGTTGCGATCTTGGACTTGTTTGATCAAGATTCTTGTAGAGTCTGTTACTCTGCTAATAAACAAGAGGCATATGAGAAAAAATTTTATGATATGTGTTCCTTAATACTTTTCTTGCAAATTTTCATAATGGCTAAAATATTTCAGTTTTATAATAACGAAACATTTTGGCATGAAGCATATTTCAATGTCTATATTTATGCTGCTGTTGGCGTTACGATGGTTATAATAACAATTACGCAGGTAAAAATAGAGAATTGAAAGTTTTCCCCAGAATTTTTCCTTCATATGTTGACTTTTCATCCACAATGAACGATTTCATTTTACATCACTTTTATTGAGATTTTTTTGTGAATAGATGAATTCGTTGATAGAAAAATTTTCCAATTATTACGTCAAGAAGAGTGTAAAAGTATTGGAAGAAATTGAATTAGTAGATCTATTAAATATATCACATAGTTAAATGTAATTTCTTGCGGCTACATCATTATCTATCGTTGTTGATGTTTTAGCTTCATTAATACATTCATATTTTTATTATTTTCGTATTCTATTATTTTAAATTTATTGTTCATTCCAGCGTCCCGAAGTGGAAAAAAGATAAAACTTAGGTGAATACATTTCTCTATGTTATTTCGCACTGTCGCATAGTATATCCCGAGCATGTGATGGGTTATTATAAAGTATTTTATAAGTTTTGAATAATTAAAGCAGGTGACGTGCGGCTCCCTCCTTTTGTTTCCTTCCTTGTTCCTCCTTCTCCAACCGTCCATCTGTCTTCTCCCCTGTCTTTCATCTGGTTATGACAGGCTCTATTGTTTTTGTTGTTGAAACTCATGGAATTCAACCAGGAATAAGAAATGAATTTGCAGTATTTATGCTTCAAGAATGCATCGTTGAATATCGCCCGCAATGTGCGCAGTGAATATATGAGGTCACTATTGCGTCAGGATGCCGGGTGGTTCGACTCACAAAAATCTGGAACAATTACTTCACAACTAAATGAGTAAGTTCACTTGAAATTATGTAGTTATATATGGCAGTTAAATGCAAAATTAATAATGCTCTAGTTTTATAGAGACGCTTTTGTCCGATAAGATTTCCCACGTAAATTTCCGACTCCTCATTCCGGCACTCTTCCGGCAAGTTCTTTCTGCTTTTTCAATGGGCGTTTCGCTCGAATTGCGTCTCCCGGAACCAAGAGTATTTTTTATCATAGTCCCTTTCTCTTGCTCTCTTTCCCTCCTGCCCCTCTTTCCTACCGATCGAAAATCTCCTCCCCTTAGTATTTTACCACAAAGTAGGATGTTCTTTGCTGAAATATTATATCATTGAACGTATAGTAGTGATAAGTCATCAACGCAAAGATATGCTTTTATCAGTGACTTCTATAAAAAATTCTGATATGCGACATAGGGATGCTTTGCAGGAATATCGACAAAATTAAAGATGGAGTTGGTGATAAGGTCGGTTTGATCCTACGAGGTGCAACCATGTTCGTTACATGTATCGTCATTGGATTTATCTATGAATGGCGAATTACCTTGGTCATGATTGGAATGGGGCCTGCATCGGCAGCACTTATGTCCTCGATGGCTAGAGTATTTTTACGAAATATCAGTTTTTATTATTTTTAAAATGGCACCTTTTAACGAAATATCGGAAAACAGTTTTTACGAAATATCAATAAATCGGAAATCAGTTTTTACGAAATATCAATACTTAAAATTGTACCTTTCAGGCGGATTTTCTCTGATCTGAGAAAAGATGTAGTGATTTCTAAAGTTTAGTATGAAGTTTTTAATACTTGAAAACTTTATAGCGCATTTGGATAAGCTGTAAATGCTACTGGAATCATTATTATGAGTTTTTGGATATAGTGATATGCTGGTTGAAAATTGTCTAGCAATTGTAGCAGCGCCAGATTTTTTGAATGTTTCTTGTTCTGTAGTAGCATTTATTAATCGCGATTTTCATGTCTCATTCATAAACTATAACTCTTGACCAAATCAAAACTAAGATTGAGGGAGTTTGAGATATAAAAAATTTGAATGTTTTTCCCATTTATCAGCGAGATATATAGATCGTAAATTTTAGGGGGAACCGCTTATAATTTTTTCTAAATCGGGAAAGTGCGGGAAGGAGTGAGGATGGCATCGTAACTGCTAAAAAATTCGCTATCCTTAGTACACTTGTAGAGGATAATTTCCATTACCCTTGAGATGTGGGAGAAGATGGGAGGTAGAAGTAAGATTTAAGATCGAGGGGGAGGGGAGAGAATGGAGGGGGAGTGTATCTGAGGATCTCCTTCTCTGCTTTACCAAATAACTCTAGGAATATTTTTGATGATCTTTTCCAAGCTTATCTCTTTGCCACATCTTATTTTCGGTTATACTGATGTGGTTATGGGAACTTGACGGATTTTCATAATTTAAAATCATGTTTTTCAAATGTTCATTACTGCGTAGTGTTCAGAGATACGCAAAATTGCAGTTGGTTGATCGTGCATCTGTGAAACAATTAAAAGCAGCAGGTCGTGCGGGTGCCATCATTGAGGAATCGATAATGAACCTCAAAACTGTGGCTGCTTGTAATGGTCAAGAAACGATGATCGATCGATATTCGAAAGCTTTAGCTCAAGGCAGAAAATATGCATTACAAATTTACTCATTTGCTGGTCTATTCGATGGTCTATTCTTTCTTGTTATGTATATATTTTTTGCTGCTGGATTCTAGTAAGTTCTTTTATTTCAAAGATGCATTCATTTCGCTCGTGTTTTTGAAGCATTCAGAAAAACATCTTTTACTGTTCTCAGTTATATGTTACGATTTCGAAACTTCCGAAACCAATATTTTGTTTATTTCTCCATATGACTTGTATGCTCTCTCTCAACCTTTCTTCCATTGCTTTCAAAGATTTATGATTTTATAATGACATATCTAAGGTTTCAAATTTATTCCCATTGAGCATTTTCGTTATTAATTAACGTTCTTCAACAACGTCTATTGATCAATTGCCTTCGATCTATTTTGATATGTACTTCATGCAAAAAAATTTTTTAGCTATGGTGCATATCTATATAAGGGTCATGTGATGTTGGATCCGGGCACAGTATTTGTAGTAGCGAATGCGATTCTCTTTGGTTCTTATTATTTGGGCGTACTCAGTCCACATTTGATGGCGATGGTGAGTGCACGAGTCGCGGCAGCCGTTATCTATCGGACCATCGATAGGGTATGTGAAGTACCACAATGATGCTTGGAATTAGTGTAGCTAAGCCACGAAGAAGCTCGCTTTTTGTCAATAATTTTTTTCTCCACTCTTTATCATAGAAATGGTAAAGAACTTGTTTATATCATAAACATACTGCAGTGTGTATTGATATGTATACTATACTCTATCTATACCATATACTAGGGAAAGGGAAGTTGATCCTTGCGAATGTAGTACAGAAAATTTATGTACTTTCCTAAAATGCATTCCACTTTGAGGATGATTTAGATCAATTATCTGTTTGAAGTACATAAAATCTCGAGTAATTGATGTAAGAGTTCCAATTTTTTATTATTTTATATGTTCGTGATGAATCAAGGTGCCGTCTACGCAGTCATCTCTTGTAGGTATCACCGATTGACAGTACATCACTGGAAGGAATAAAATTATCGAATGTGATCGGTGCTGTTGAATTTAAGAATGTGCATTTTTCATATCCAACTAGACCTAATAGCGCAATTCTTAATGGTCTTTCGTGGCGTGCTGATCCAGGTGATACAATCGCACTTGTGGGTCATAGTGGATGTGGCAAAAGTACTTCGGTTTGTTTCTAATTGATTATTTTAGTTTTCTATAATTCGATGATATTGTTTATCGAATTTTTCATTTCTCACAATTACTACTGATTAAGTATTCTATCAATGATAGGTAGGGGTTTTTTAATGTTACCATAGACAGATGGGACTAAAAGTGTTCATAGTTCATAGCAGAGCCATATTTTTGCCTGCATAATGAACAGTTAGATAATCTAGAGAAATATCGAAGATACTTCATCTTACTTTAATTAACACATTACGTTTAATTGTTTCAGGATACAATTTGCTTTGCTTTATAATTGCGTACCTTTACTTTCTGCCTATCCTTTAAGAAATTTAACACGTTCGGAGGCCTACAGTTTTCCAACACGAAAGGGAGATGTTTGATATTGTATAGCATGCGGCAATATTGTTAACTATTTGCCAATAGTAGCACTTCAGATTGGCCTTATAACACGTCTATACGAATGCACATCTGGTGCTGTATATATCGATGGTGTGGACGTGAGAAAATTCAACATTGGCTGGTTGAGAAATATTGTCGGTGTTGTGCAACAGGTTTTTTTAATTTTTTAATTAATTTATTTATGTCAATTTCAGTTGGTTTTTAACTTCATTTAAGTTCGTATAATAGGCTCTACATATTAGTTCAAATGGCGCAGCGATAATGCTTCTTTCTTTTTGTTCGCGATGAAAAAAGGGCTTCACTAACCAGTCTGTACCCTCCCTCCCCCCCCCCCACTCTCGGCACCAGTACTCGATGTTTGCAGATAATTAAGTTCATTGCTTAGGACATGTTTAAAGATTAAAAATGGCCCCTTATCCTCCTCCTTTCCTTTAACCCCTTCCCTGATAACCAGTAGCCTATCCTTGAAATGCCCGGTTCATTCGAAAAAGATATACTCGTGAATAGGCAATTTCAGGAACCGCTTCTATTCAACGGCACAGTAAACGAAAATGTTCGCCTCGGGAATCCAGATTTGACAGATGCAGAAATTGTCGATGTCTGTAAAACGGCAAACGCTCATAATTTCATTGAGAAATTGAATAGGGTTTGTTTGTTTTTTACTGAGTCTATTTCTTGTGCACCATTCTTCCCTTCCGCATCTCTCTTATTTCGTACAGTGCTTCTAATATTTCCTTCTTTTTTCAAATATTCCGATTCTCTAAATATATGTAGCATTACTTCTTCACAGTCATATCCCGTTTAGATAATTTAAATGCATAAGGTGGGTTATAGTTTATGAATAATTTGCACCTATATACTTAAGCAAGCTTATAGTTCGCCACAAATATTTCAAGAACTAAAGGCTATAAATCAAAAATTAGATCGGCGAATGAAGAATTCCTTGGGGATATTATATTATGATATATTGCTTACGACATGAATTTAGTGGACTGATATGCATGAAAACAAGAACTTACACAAAGATCGTATATAAAAGTTGTTGTTTTTCCTCTTTTAGAGGCTCTTTGGTTTATCCGCAATTTTTTCGCATTCATATATAGCGGAAGCGGGTAATGAAGAAAAGTTTTGACAGATGGCGAAATCTGGTGCACTAGCATAGCATTTGGACGGAAACGTCATCCATAGCTTACGCTAATATCAAGTCCTGTCACATTCTAGTACTGAGTTCCGATCAACGACAGCCCATATGGTAGTGCACCTTTCCAATGGGTCAAATTTTGTTAACCAGCCAGCTGGTTACTAAGTAGTCTGAACTGGATGGATCATTAAAGAAAGTTTCAATGATTGGACTGAAATATACTTGTTTTGCTTCTTAGCTAGCAGTTTGCTCGAGCCATCCAATGTTACTGTTGATTTAATAGCTCCCGGAAAGGATGTTGAATCTCGTATTATACTGATTCAGGGTTATGAAACGTTGATCGGCGCTGGTGGTATACAGCTGTCGGGTGGTCAAAAGCAGAGAATTGCAATAGCACGTGCAATCGCAAGGAATCCGAAGATTTTATTGCTTGATGAAGCGACTAGTGCACTGGATGCCGAGAGTGAAATTGTCGTTCAGAATGCTCTCAGAAAGGTTAATCAAAACTTATTGCTAGAAAATCACAAAGGAGTGGCGGAGATAAGAGAAAGCAGCAGAATTACCAGAGCTTTAGTCATTTACCCAGCTGGAGTAACTAATAATCAAAAAGACGCCTCATAACTTGATCAGTTCTTTTGACCACACCTTCATAACTTGTTTTCAATATTCCCTCATAACTTGTTTTGAAGATTTTGAAGTCTTTGGCTTCTCGTCAAAACTTTTCTCGACTAACTTTTCATCCGATAACCAAATAAGGAGGCCATACAAGAATACAGTATTGTAAAAGGGGTCCGCAAACAGTATTTCAAAATGGGTCTTTACACAATTTTTCAAATTGGGTCGGCAGTAGATATTGAAGACCTTTCGGTAGCGCTCCGTACACCCATGGTACAAAACGTCAAGAACACAGCTCACATGGAGTGTTTTTGGTGATTTTGAATTAAACCTTTACGGTTGAGAGGATATAAATAGAAAATTGTCATCATTGTTTAGGCTTCGATGGGGCGTACAACGATTGTGATAGCACATCGTCTGTCGACACTGAGAGATGCCAATCAGATCATCGTTTTCGATCATGGCAAAGTTGCAGAGATCGGTATGCTTACAAATGCAATGCTAATTTTTCTTGACCGATATTAATGCTTGGTTAGAATTCTACCAGCATCCCTCGATATTGTCTGTCAGTTACCCAAGCTGGAGTGGTTGGAGTGCAATAAATCGGTGGCCAACACTTACAGTTTTGATCCAAAAGCTATCTGAAGCCAAGCCGGAGCTGCTGGCTGGGAGTTTAATCCGAAAATTGTCGCTCTAATGGCGTCAACATTAACTTTACTGTCTTAGCGGTTGATTCATTCCTCTGCCGTTCGCTTGCTTTTCAAGAATATTTCTATTGTTTCTCGAAAGAAAACAAGTGACTTTAATTAATGATGACGGTCGCGGAGAAATTGGCTGGTGTTTTTGGACTATGGGAAGCCTAAATCTTAAGGTCTACTATGCGATCTAATTATCTTTGAATTGAATTGAATTGAACTAAAAATTACTCCTACAGAGTGCTATTCTAAATGAACTAATATTCGCATTCATCTTAAAGCTTGTCATCTTTCAATAACTGCTTGGAGAGTATTTTCGTTCACCTAACTTCCCAGATTGACTTCAATAAGATTTTATATTTTGATATGAGTGGATAAATTTGTAAAGGAAAATTTGTAAATCACAATTACTTGGTGCTTTCAACCTGTTTGAATTTTATCTGACTGAAATTATATGTATTGCTGTTTATTATTTGTATCAAAAAACGTTAGGGGATTAAAAAAGATGAGAGAGTAGGGGTATTGTCACCCGTACTATTTTTTTATTACAAAAATGAGGTTTATGACGCAGTAAAATTGCATGATGTTTTTTCTGTCGTTTCATAGGATTAATATATTGATATAATCGACTCTTTTACAAATACAGGCACTCATAAAGAGCTAGCGGAAAAGGAAGGCGGCATATACGCGGCTCTTGTACAGTCACAGAAATTCAAAGAGGAGGAAGAAGCAGGCAAAAAGGGATCTGCTTATGCAACCGAAGTCGACGAAACAATCGCTTCTTTCGAAAGAGCCACGTACGCTCATTCATTTTTTTGGCACCAATAAGTTTACATATGTTCACGGAAGTGCAAATTTGTAAATCTTTTACCTGCAAGGTGCGATCGAAAATGGAGTGTTTAGATTAGTATTTGTGCAGGTGGCCGATTTTGTGGGACATTAAATTTTGGTCAGCCAGCTGAATGTGGATTTTTTAGTTACCGATCTGCGTAAGCTGCCATTTTTGCGAAAAAATGTGTGACCAGTCACTATATCGCCATTGCTTGACTGTTTTTATAGTTCTTCGATTTAATCACCGGAAATTTCAGAAAGCACGCATCCCAACGTCTTCTTTACTACGTCTTCCCACTATCATATGCAAGTAACCTTTCCACATATCTTGATAAGAAGGTCCATAAAGTATTCCTTCTCATCTTAATCTTAACAATAAAATTGCAGCAGTATGCAGTCAAGTCAGCGGAGGGTATCAGTCTCGAGTATCTCATCATCCCATTTTGCAAGGTGTAGTTTCATGCAATCGAGTCGAATATTGCGGCCAACTCGGGAGGTAATTGTAGAAGAACGAGAGGATACAGAGCCTGGGAGTTTGATTGATGAAAAACAGGTATGAGATTGTTCGTATTTGCAACTTCCTCTGAATGTATCCAGGTATTTTCTATCATATCTGTTTACAATTTTATTTGTGACATATTTTATCCTCCCTATTATTTTTCAATGATTTTATCATTTCGAATATCAATAATTGTAAACGAACAAGTTACTGATGACTACAGGTACGAGGTGATCGATGAGTGAAGTTCCTTTCAAATCGATATTTACTATTTTAGTTTCAAAGTCATTCTCTTACGTAGGTTCCGATTTTCTTTCCGTAACTTTAGCGAAATTAAATATAAAAATTTCTTACGACACACTCAAGTAGTGGACACACTCTTTGAAATAAAATATGCATACTGCAACAGTTTTAATATTCGTAAATGTTGGTTATGACTCGTATGCAAATTTTGTTTAGATAAAATATTTCAGGATCGTAAAAAACATCGTGAAGGTTTGTGGCAATTATATACGAAAAGTGATGGTAATTTTGGTAAATTGATCGCTGCAACTGTTCTTTCGGCGATACGAGGTATGGAATTGCCCGCATATGCTCTCATTTTTAAATTCTCATTCAACGGTTTTGCCAGCGACGATGAGAATGTGATGATGCGGGAGCTTCTCAACGTATTCATCGCCTATGTAGCACTTGGATTTGCATGCCTTATCGCAATATTTTCCGCTGTATGTTTATTGACTATATTCATTTTTCTTCTTATTCTTATACAGTTATCGTTCCTTTATTCGTGTCAACTGTCCATTGTACAGTGCAGCTGGGTGTATCCTGCACAGTGTGTGCTTTTGCGCAATTTATGCGGTACATGGTCCTATTTTCCACCTATAGAAATCGATGCAGGTTGACATGATGTGGCAATTGAAGGTCAAAGAAAACAGAAGCTGACGTTTTGTTTTATTATCGTTTAGTTGACGGCATTTTAGCTCGAAATTTTGAGTGCTAGTTGTAAAGAAAGTTTCCTTTCATTTTCATTCTTGAAATTTTCTTGAACATAATGTTTCACTCAGTTTTTCCCCATCTATCTGCATCGATTTCGCTAAAATTGAGTGCAGATCGTCAGCTTTTGAATGCCAGTAAGTAATAAAGTTTATGCATGTAAATTATATTCAAAGCGTAAAATTATAAAAGTTTCACGTCCATAACGATTCGGCCGAATATCTGCGAAGTGTTTGTATTTGCACCTGCGTTGCTCATCGTTTCGTGGCATAATGATCAAGCATAGGTCGGGCCAGTTGGAAAGACCTCTCACTGTTACTGACCGAGCAGGCCCTAAATAACCCACTGGTAAAACGATGTACAAAATTCAAAGTAACGACCTCATATACATAACCTAAAGGGCACTTATTTTACTTATTTTGTGATAAATAGAATAAAATAATTCAGCAATCTTCCCGATGAGCAATTCAGATATCTTTAAGACGTTCTGCTTTGGATGGGCAGCCGAAAGTATTGTCGATTCATTAAGACTTCGAGCACTACGTAATGTTCTTTATCAAGATGCAAGTTATTTCGATGACCCCCATCGAAGTCATGCTATTATCGTGACGAGAATATCAACCGATGCGCCAAATATTAAAGCAGTAAGTAGCTAAAACCTTATGTAGTATGTTGTTGAATAATTAATGATTTTTGATTTTTTTACTCATATTTTTGTTGTTGCTGTTATTGTTTTTATATTCAAATTAAAATCGATAGTAATTGCTTCTATATTTAAACAGTTGATCAGATCCGGTAAGGCAGTAATGCTTTTGGTGAAGGTGTATGATTTAAGACTTACTTTATAAATATAAGACATAAGGGCATGAGCGAACACTTACGACGTAAAGGCCGTTTTTTCTGCGACAAAGGATTATGCATGCAGCAATAAGGAATTAACCAATGATACCATCATTGAACTGCTTGACTGGTTGAGTCATTATAATAAGTGGCATGCATATTCGATTAGCTAATACTATGCGAAGGTAGTTAGGGATCGGTGGGTGGGGTGAGGGGGTGGGAAAGGGTGGAAGGGGGAGGGGTCGGGGAAGAATCATTCCATCCAGATTATTGTACCATATTCTTTGTTGTTCTAGTCATCTTCTTTGCCTAATGTCTACGGTGGCCATATTTACACGAACATTTTTACTTGCTCATTTGACTGTTTTTGAGGAATGCTTTTAACAAAATACACTTATGGAAATGTATAGTCAAATCCAGCGATTGTTGCAATCCTGAGAAACAAAAGAAAAAAGTTATGAAATACAACCCCCTGTTTCTGATTGAAATGCTACGGTACACGTGAAGAATATTTTTCAGGCACTTGATTCACGAATGATGCAAATTGTAAATAATTTCGCAGCAATTATTGCTATGGTCATTGTGTCGTTGATTTTTTCCTGGGAAATTGGTCTGTTAGGAACGACATGTTTTATTCTACTCATGATAGGTCAGTACTTTACTGCTGATCAGATGCAGCATTGTAACGATGTGGCTATAAATAACGACGTAACTGGGCAGGTTAATCCTCGCGTTTTTTCCTGCTTATTTGTTTTTGTTTTTCCTGTTCAGTGGGAAGAAAGGACACATTTCGAGTCTCGATTTTGTTCCGAGTCCTGGTCTGTGTAAATACTGGTTTTCACCAACCTTTCTGTGTCTGTGAAAAATATGCATAGACAAGGTTTTATGTTACCTAGTTGCTAATGGTAATGGAGATTAGAGTCATAAGGTTGAAGATTAGAGTTGAGACCGGTATCTTATATGTGGCACTTGCATGGCGTTCGACTGAACCAACGTACCCTCCACTTGTACCTAACCTTTTGATTGTATGAATTTGAGAGTTAGTAATTTTCTAGCCGGTGTTCTAGCAATGCTTGTTGTGTGTTGTCATCATTTTGTCACTTTTTACCTCATCTGTATCGCCTTCCAACCCTCCTCATTTCTATGTCATATCCTTGTTCTGCTCGTGTACCGTTGGTCATATATTAATAACTTAGCGGACTAATGCGTTTTTAGTTGGCCATCGAAATAATCGAGCAAGTCCGAACAATACAATTACTTACTCGTGAAGAGCATTTCCACGCCGAATACGATGAGCAACTTCACAACGTATTAAAATATCAAAAGAAGAGTGGTCCCTATGAGGCGTTATTATTTGCAGTCACCTCTTCATTTATGTATTTTACGGATATGGCATCTTATGCACTTGGCATATCACTTATCTATCATGGTCTCGCGATACCGGCAAACGTATTCACGTAAATTTCACGTTGATTTTTTTGGCTTCATAATCAACATTTTGCCAAGAAAGCGAAAATTTTTCCGGTGCAAATTGCAGTCCAAATTTTGCAGGTCTACTTCTTTCCTCGTTGGGTAAATAAAGGTTATGTGCAAGAATGGTAACTCGTGGCACCCTTTTCTATTAAATCAAACTAAGCGAGCTTATCTTCTTGATGAAGAAAAGGACTTGTGGTCCTATTCCTTTTATTCTTGTATAGTTATTTATATTTTTCTATTCATCTAGGCTGCTGAACGCATGCAAGTGAGAGCGCATTATTTTATAAATATATAGAATGCTTTACTTCACTGTTTTCAGCCCTTGAACTTTCAAAAATGTCTCGATGCTCTTCATTATGGAATATGCGATTGCTTCATGTTTTAAATGAGTTGTTCATTATATAAAAATATTTGAACTTAATTTAAAATTCAACGAACTTTGATTCATGTAATTTATATGTTGCAAATAGAAATTACGAAGAAAGCAAAAAAAAGAAAAAAAAAGATGTAGTGTTTAATCAGTGTCTCTTTTCTTATTGAATTATGTCAAAAAAATTTCAACTTGGATTTACGAATTATTCGACGACTATCGCTTTCTAGGGCAGCGGTTTCAATAACAACTGGTGGATGGGCGCTAATTATGGTTTCCGGTTGTTTAAATACGTTTATTTTGGCTGCACCGGCATCAGATTCGTTATTTAGAATTGTCAACGCAAAGAGTACTACAGGCGATATTGATGTTGGACAACGGCCGGTGTGTCGTTTTTAATGACTATTCGATTGCTGAGAAGCGTTTTTTCCCCACGTATATAGGAAGTACTCGATACATTTCCCGTTTTCCCACGTATGGATTTTCAAACAACCGGAAGCATTCGACCAAATCGCTAGAAGAAATAAAGATTGGAACAGCAGAAAAAGAAAAATATTTAAGCAAACTGTACAACTGAGATGGAGATATCAGCCACCAGCGCAAGATTGGAAAAGATACAGCGAATGGGCTAGGCGATAGTGATCTCGAACATCTTGGCGCCTGTGCATGCCGAATGTCTAACAACTGTGAGATAGAAGCGCGATAGATCAGTTTGAACGAAAATTTGCTGCGTTACTCCAAAGCTTGCGAAAATCTTTTCCTCGGTGGACTTTATTTTAGTCAATTATCTGTAAAATATAACACTTCTAAGTAATCGAATATGATTATATAGATTTTGTAAGCTATAATATCATAGTTCACTCGTTCAGCTAAAAGGTTTTTCTAATGCATTTTGAGGTTGGTTTTGCTTTAAACACAATCTCGTGCTGAGGGAAAATTTGTCCTTTTAGAATGTTTTAGTGTCATTTTTGCCACGGATTTTAAAAGTATTTCTTCTTTATAGGGTATTGAAGGTAAGGTGGAATTCAAAAACGTCCGCTTTTCGTATCCTACAAGACCAAATCAGATTATTCTCAATAGACTTTCGTTCACGGCATTCAAGGTATTTACTACATTTCATTTTTCTTTGCATTTTTTCGTTATTTTCGCCCACATTAAAGGCACACCTTATCTCATTGCGCACTGTGTTGAAATCTTTGACACTGCTCGAGGCCAGTAATCTTACTTTCGAACACTTTTAAGTTTTGTCACTGCAATTTGCACTGACAGTCATCCTGTCTAGTGAGTGCGTTATGGGGTTTATTAAAAAGCAGTGCGTCGGCCTGGAATCGAACCCGGGCCGCCCGCGTGGCAGGCGAGCATTCTACCACTGAACCACCGACGGGAACGAAGATGTGTACCCTCGCTCACCATGAGCTAAGATCGCATTGAAGCACTTGATCCTCCCAACGTCTGATATATTTTTACTATATTATAAGACTTTCGAGAGCAGTATACACGACGATGAGTTGATCAACAATTCTTTCAGGGTCAAACAGTTGCAATTGTTGGTCCATCAGGTAGTGGCAAAAGCACCGTTATCTCTTTGTTGGAACGCTTCTATCAGTTCAGTGATGGACATGTGGTCAGTCACGGTTATAATTACAGCATTTCACTTATTAAAATCCCAGGGGTTCATTACGCTTCTGTAGAAGAAAGCACATATCCTCTGGTTATATGAAGTTATTCAATCTGCTGAATAGCTTTTGAGTCGGATGAATTCAATTGTTTATTGCTTATCTTTAGCATAGGACCTGACTGTGAGGATAACGACTTCATTTACTGAATTCTTTGAGGAATTCTCTAACCTGGAACTTCAAAACCTTTACGCAACAAGTTGTCCATAATATCTTTATGTAGCGATATGTTAGAGGTGATCCCATTATGCAACAACTCGTTAAAAGTGGTACGAAGTGTTGAATAGTCTCAGTGAATAAATGCGGAAAATGGTTTTCACTGGAAAAAGAAATGTAGTAACGGCACCCCATCGACAGGTGATGACTGCTTATTGCATAAATTAACGGTGATAGTCCTTGCCGATCGAATCATCACTCATCGTACCTTCTATGAGGTTACGTTCTAGAAGGTTGACGGTAATTTACTTCCTGATGTCTCGTTACGATATCTACGTGAGCACATGGCGTTGGTCGGTCAGGAACCAGTCTTATTTCACGGTACTATAGCCGAGAATATCCTTCTTGGTACAAGCGGTAAAACAGTGGAGGATGTACGTAATGCTTGCAAAATGGCAAACGCACAAGGCTTTATCGAAGCAACACCTATGGTGAGCGTTTTGTTGTCTTGTTTGAGGTTTTGCCACAGTAATTGCTAGTAAAGCCCCTGAGGTTGTTTCAAATCGTCAGGTGGTAATATAACGCATTAAGTCAAAGGTGGCTACCAATAGCTTTTTCTTATCCCGCATTCTCCAATTTATTACTACTCTCTACTTTGAAAGGAAAAAAGCAAATTTTGTGTGAAAAAAGTGTTTTGCAAGTTTTCAGTGGAACATGACAAAGTGAGAAACGCACATCACTGACCATGGCTGTAATTTTTTGTTCTGTCGATATAGAGCAGTAATTTTTCATAAGGCGAAGCTAATCTTTTTACGGATGTGTGGCTGTCTTTCACTAAAGGAGAGCACGGAGGAGTGAAGAGGAGCGAGCGGGGGGGGGGGGGAGAAGAGAGGGGGATTAATAAAGAGGGAGGAGAGGGAAATGGAAAACTAAGACAGTTTCCATGCCCAGAATCTGTTAATTCAGCGATCTCGTGAACTTGCATCGTTTAGGAATCTTTTTTATTTCATGGACAGAAAGGAAACGGAAATTTCATCGTTTGTTAGAACTTTTGTCAATCAAAATTATTGTTGAATTTATATAAAATCGAATACTCAAATTAATGTTTCAATGGGGTGCCTGCTTTTTTTCAGTCGGAAATTTGAGTATTTTATGATTCTCAATATGAGGAGGAGAGAAAGAGAAAAGTATAGACTCCAATTGTTCTCCTAACCACGCCTCCCCCACCCCCATCCCCTCTCCTAAGAAAATTTAGCGTCACCTTCGCGTTTTCAATATTTGACATTTTTTTCTCAAAATTAATAAATACCTACGTTTTTTGAATAATTGATGTTTGTTTATTCAGGGTTATGATACGGAGGTGGGCGAACGTGGAGCGCAATTATCAGGAGGGCAAAAACAACGAATCGCAATAGCAAGAGCATTGATAAGAAACCCAAAAATATTACTTTTAGATGAAGCTACTAGTGCACTCGACGCGGATAGTGAAAGAGTAAGTGACATATATAAAAATTTATCTTAGAATGTTATTAGCAATATCACTTGCAGATATTTTCTATGAATTTCATATAAGCTTGAAAGAGTGAAACGATGATCATCAGCTTTTTATCGGCTGTTGCATCAGAGAAAGATCATTAATCGAGGGGTAGGGGAAGAGGGAGGGGAGGGTGCAGACGCATTGGTCGATTGCACCATCCATTAAACTATATGTATTTGCGGCTTATATCAAGATAAACGAATTTAAAATTTATATGGTCATCGTATAACTCTGCTCACATGATCTAAAAAACCAGGTCCTACTTGCAAAGGTGGGGATGGAGGGGGAGGCAATATTGGGGAAAAGGTTCATCGGAACTATTTCCACCCCCCCAGAAATAATTCGCTGTTTGAATTATGTTATAATTGTTTCAAGTAGATTGCTTGAAGGAGATGTTTATTTCAGAGGCGAAGATGTGGGGGGAGGGGGGGGAGGGGCTAAGGTTTTAAACAGCTATAGTATGAACGCCGAAGTTTTCTATAATCGAAAAAAAGAGATTTTGCGATGTAATACGGTACCTTTTATTTGTTTGCACAAAGATTTAAGTATAAATATTTCTCTTTTATAGGCAGTACAACAAGCACTTGATAAAGCAAGTGCGGGTCGAACTTGCATAACGGTCGCGCATCGTCTTTCGTCGATTCAATTTGCTGATCATATCTTCTTTGTTGAGAATGGCAAAGTTGCCGAACATGGAACACATCAAGAACTTATCGAACTGGATGCTAAATATGCGGATTTAATTCGTAAACAAGACCTCAAGCCTTCGTTTACAAATTAATTTTTTACGAATTTTACGAATTAACGAATTAAAACTTCGCTTGTGTATTTCTTTGTTCGTCTCATATATGTAGCACTCATAGGTGTTGTGTTATGTCTAACAGGGAAATGTTCTATAGCTAGTTTACATCGGTATATGCGTGTTACCTTTTGCAGTTTCTTTTTCTCTTGAAGTTGATATCGAAATTCATTCAAGTGCAAATTTTTAGCGTTATTTAACAATATAGTTGATATCATTTCAGTAATGTAAGACTATAACCAGGGGGATTTTATTATTAGTAGTCGCTGAAAAAAATTAAGTTTGAAAATATTTTTCTTCAAAAAAGTTTCTGAGGAAATAAAACATAAATGTCCTCATATTTCCTGTCTAGCTACCATGTGGCAGTGACAAAATAAAAAAATCAGATATGTTGTGATACCGTACCCCTCTAATATTATGCATCTAGTACTTGTTGGCTGTGAATATGAACGACCGTCGTATCGTTTGATTGTTGTCTGTAAAAGATAATAAGCGGGGAATTATAAATTCGAAAACTTTAAGCGGCTTCATCCGGGGTAACTATGTCGGTTTGTCGATCTTTCCCCATACTCCCTTCCCTTCTGCCCATATCTTTCCCAACTCCTTTCCTTCGGTTCTTAATCCCTCCTTACATTTTCAAATGGTCCGACGCCCAAAACACATGTTTATTTCGTTGTAATATGCTCAAAGATTTTCTTTTCTTCGTTTCGCACGTACCTTATATGCTTATATGACTCAAATTTTTTCGTTTCTTCTAAAAGCGAATCCATATCAGAGGCAAGCCTAACCGTAATACGAATCTTTGCTAAATAAAAAGAATAATTTTTCCTTCTATATGAAATTTTGATCCAGTATTGCATTTTCATCGAAAAAATTTCAAATTTTCTTCCCGGAAAAGAATTTCTTTGTTATGATTCTAAAATTTATTGCTTCATTAGATTTACCTATTATATGTATTATATTTACCGATTGTATGGTGAAAAATTTTCCAATAATAGACGTCCAGCGCTTACTTATGCTGTTAGTAATAAACGTTGGTATTTGCATATTGTCTTTTTAGAAATTGTCCATGGTGAAGGGTTCTCTTCCAGTAAAGTGCTTTTCCGTATTGAAATTTGGAGCACTATGATGCAACGTCGCTGCTTTCGAACCCGTGTTGACCTAATGAACGAAAAATCAGTTATCAAAAATAATTCCAATGCGATTTGTTTTACTCTAAAGTAATTGTTTCCTTTCGATTAATTGTCTGCCGCCTATGCTGCGCTTTGTAAATTTCTTATGGTCTGGATGAAGTCTGCCCGCAATCCGAGATTCATAGAGATCGATCACCCGTCGGTGACCGGATTCAGCCTAGACTCACCTATATCTGTTTGTGCGCACATCATGGAAACAAGATGTATGGTAATAGCGAATGAAACTGGAATTGCTGCGATGAAGATTCGGCTTCATTGGCATGCATCGCACTCTCTCCTGCCACCTACAAAAAGCCGGAACACGCACATCGCCCTCTGGTGAATAATTAGGCTGTTCAATAAAATTTGGGCGTTATAGGAGTTCAAATTTTGCGGACTCCTCGAGTAAGCAACACCACTTTTAATAATTGTGAGAGGGGAAAGTTGGGGGTGATGAGAGGGGGTAAGGCGGTTGGAGTGATGACTGTTTCATCAGAATTTCATCATGTGCTCTCGAACAACATTTCTACCATATCATTCAGCAAAAGAAAACGCTAAGGACTGATCCTTGCACGAAATTCTCCACCTTAATTTAGCTGCGATAATGAAATTTTTTCGGGGGAAAAATCCGAAACTTTGGTGGTTGAGAGATAAAAATTATCAAAATTCAGTACGGATAGGATGATTTTCAACAGTTTAAGTGCAAATGGCAAAGAGTAGGGCAAACATATGTTTTAGAAATGCTTGAAATATACATAGCACTTTTTAGGTAACAAAGCCGTTTGTTCCAAAACAAAGGTTTTGAGGGCCACAATATTTGAGCTTAAATTCTTTTGGAAAAAAGACTAGCTTTACAATCAGATTCCTAAAAAGAAAAGAAAAAAATAATTTATTGGCCTGACGTTTTTCATCTACTAATTGATTTTAGGTTAAAATTGATAAATTTCAAATGAAAATATTGGACGAAAGGAGAGAGAACGTAAAAGTTATAAATGACGGCCGAGAGAGAAACGCAAATGAATATGAGGGTTTTGAATGGACTTTTTAAAGAGTATGATGTATTTGTTCGGTGGATTTGCCAAAAACACGAAAGTGAAGAAAAGGATCTCCCAAATGATCGCCCAGAAAACGACTGCAGGCCTGATGCTTAGCCCGCGTATATGTGAGTGGTCAAATTTTTCCGCAGTTGATCCGATATTGCTTTCATCAACAGAACCCTCAAGCTGTCCCTTGGGCATTTAATAGCATTTAATAGAGCCGAGCTTGGAAAATGCCTAAGCCGTACAATCGAAAAATGAAGCCGTTAGGTGGGACGAGGGCTGTATTGGGGGAAATTATTTTCTTCTTGAGGTGGTTCTTGTTGGGTCGATGATAGTGTATTAGTTGGAACTACAGCGAAGATAATCTTTTTTTTTGAGTTTTTAATAAAAAGATGTTTGTGGGCAACGGGTCGAAGATTATCTCTGCTCTTAGAAAAGATAATAATTTGCTGTGGGGAAGGATAATGAAGGGCGGGAGAAGTAAACTAATAGCTTCAAGGCATTTTGGTGAACCACATTTCCATGTGAGTCTATAAGTTCGTTGTTTAACGTGAACGACTTTATGAACGGATCGGCGTCATTTGCATGTTTTTGAGTCAGTTAGGTGAGTCGATCTTAGAGACAATGCATGTACCTTGGATAGGAATAGTGCTACGAACGCAAGTAGTGGTGAAAGTAAACGATTTTAAGTTCCCGTTGGTAATAGGATCTGATCATGGTTTATTTTGTTTATGCATTCGTGAGCATGCCATCATGGTCTTGTTCATTCGAAGGATTTCAACACTTGCAATTGCAATTTCCTCTTCTAGTAAAGAAACACTCTAGATATGTGTCAAAATATGAATGGTACACGTAAATATTTGAGTATGTGGTACTGATATGCAAATAAGATGTATAGATGAGTAAGCAATAATACAGGTGTAATAGCAATATCATTCGCGAAGGTGACTTAATGATATAGCAAGTCGGACTATTTGACCATTTTCACTGCACTAACCGTGCGTAGGTGAATTTGTGCAAGTCATCAAGGTGCTATTTTATTTAATGCTAATTTTTGCACATCATTTAGAAAGAATTCTTGGGAATTTTCATGATTGCACAAGTTCATTAATCGATTTTTCCATTTTTTTCATTTCTTTTTTTCTTCCTTATCGATTTTTGAAGTATCAGAAACTTCAGAAAGGGCGACTGCTTTTTCTTCTGTGATAATGTGCTCTCTGAAAAATGATTTGTTTAAGAATTGTTTTATATTCTACAAATTTCCACAGAGCACTTATTCGTCATCGTAGGGCATAAAAAACAGAATTATTCCTCGCTGGGGCTAAAAATTTTTCTGTACTTTCAAAGTTGCTATATATCGCTTAGTGGGTCAAATTGGTCAGTCTTCTTCCCGGATATCACATGAATGCAAAAAAAAAAAATATTTGCTTCTTTTCACTTAGTATCATGTTAAACTTCAGTCTTAATGTTTATAATTATTCAATTAGTTCATAGATAAATAGTTCATATAATAATAAAAAGTATCCGATTACGAAGTAAGTTAGTTTTTGAGCAGAATGTTATTGACAGCCATGAAGCTATGATGTGGATGTTTTGCGCCAGTTGCTCTAGGGTATTCGTTTATCTACTTTTATGCAGTATTTTATAGCTTTTAAATCTATAGAACAAAAATTGTAATTCACCTTTCCGATTTATCATCTACATGGCATTGAAGGCGTCGTCTTACTTTTGCTATCTTGTTGAAATCATTCATATAGCAATTTTGACAAAAATTTTCCCTCAACAAACTGAAAATAAATCGGCTGTTTATTTATTTTGAGCTAGGAGTTAGTAAGAATTATCCATCAACATTACGATTGCGACTGATTGATGCGACCATTGAATCGTTGATCAATAAACGAAACAATGCGTATTGCGAAATTTTGATTATGGGCCATTCACGAGAAAAAAATCGATAAATTTAGGCAAAATTTTCCTATTCCTTAATATTTTGCTGGTTATTTACGGGTCAATTCAAACGATTATGAAACAAATTCATATTACCCCACTGCAGATGCAGAAATAGATGTATGTGATCGGGTTACATTACATCACTGATAACAGAATAGCTGAAAAAGAATAGAGCACAAGTCATTGGAAGGCGACAACTCGGCTATAGAAGATTGCAGCGTTGAAAATATTAGGTGATTGAGTGAGAGTAATAAATGCCAGTACTTATTAATTAATAGTGCAATACTTTTTAGATATAAAAACACCTACAGCATAAGATAGAGTCCAAGACCGCAGAAAAGTGTCGTCCCAATGCCACACAGCATGCCGACATGAGTGAGGCGCTTTTCTAATGTCTTCAAATTAATTATATTATTTATAAGGAAAAAATAGATGCCACATCGAATAGGGCCCATATTTTTTGGTAGTTTACAATCATCGTAGTTCTGATATTTTTGACAATTCACAGCTGTAGTATTTTTGCTATCTTTTGAACTTAGCAACTATGTTTCATACAGTACGAAAATTGAAGAAGAAAAACAACTTCAGTGAATGTGGAATTAATTTTTCTCTCCCGTTAACTATTTCAGCGCTAAAACCACTCGTAGTTCCAAGACTATTTGCTGTTGTAGCTATTGTTCCCGGTCATTTTTGAGAATCCAAATTGGTGAAAAACTCTTTATAGTGTACGAAAAGGTCAGTGAAACAAATGAGTGTGTTTTATTAAAACTAAGGTTTTGAGGTTATTTGTGAGAAATTTTTATGATCTTCTGAGTGTTGGATTTTATAGAAATCTTTGCAATCTTCTAAAATAACCGTAAATTGATTAAAGCTGTATTTATTCTATTCAGTGGATAATCGCTCAAGATTATTGCTTCATTTCGGTTAAGCTCAGGTGACCTTCCTCTAACGTTTATAAAACCTTCGATGTACTTTGCGTTTTTTAAATCCATATTTTCCAACTCTTTTCTACTCATTTGAGATGCTTTCTAATTTTTCTGATCTTCTCGAGAAAATATCGCCTCTTCAGGAAATTAAAATTGATAGTGCGTTTCTTTCAGCTTAAATATCACCGGAAAAGTGTTGTGATGAAAGCTTGTGTTTTTATTGCCAATTCATCATCTAGCACCCTTCATTTCTGCAGTTGCTTTCCTTCTTATGCGAATGCTACATAGGTTATTTTTAGTATTCCATTGTTCCTTTCAGAATTGTTGAATAGGAATCATGTGCTAGTAACCTGCAATTGCAATCCAGAAATCTTCGACTCACTTGTTGACCACAAACCGGACATATTTCGAGAGATGATGGCTTGAGCAAAAGTAGCAAACAACACATAGCATGCAACCACTCTCGATAACAATGTGAAGGCGGATGCCCTAGATATCTTTGAAAGATGTCTAATGATAAGTGTAGAAACACCTTTGCTTTCATGCACTTTTATGCAAATTTGCTAAGCATGGCATGCGATAGGTTCGCTATTTCAACGCAAAATTTGCATATACCTTGTGTAGTATCTGTGCTCCATACCAGCCGGAAATAGTTCGGTGGTGAAATGAGAGGCAATGAAATGCAGTAGTTATGTATTGCGTGGCATCATTGATGTAGAAAGGCAAGAATCATTGGAGAAATTAGCGCATGTTGCTCTTTTAGAAATGACAAAAACCAATCAAATTTTCGGCATAGAATTTCGAAACACATTTTGAAACAAAAAGGCGATCGAAAAACTGGGATATCAACTTCGTAACTAATTTCAGTTATGTTTAGCCGTACTTTATTATGTATTGCTTAATAGTCAAAAGCATTATGCTTGTTTTATTTTCCTTTTTCTTTCTAGCCAGCGCATGAAAATTTTTTATTCTCAGCGTCGAATAAGTTTTTTTACAACATTTCAAGCAAATTTTTCACAATTTTTTAGCAATAAAAACGAAAATAACGACAAACAGTTGTGATAACACTTGCAAGACTATGGAGAATGAAGGAGAAAATTTTCGAAAGAATAGTGGAGAACGGATGAACAAGTAATACAGCATGGTATTGTTTGTTGAAATTTTGTGCGAAAAAAATTATTTTACGGAGAATAGTCTTCAACAAAATTGTACGATTATAAAATCGAAATTCTATAGTGACTATTAATTTTTCAAACCAATTCATATGTGCTATTCGTTTCATTACATATCGGTATAAGATTATTAGCCGGCCTTTGTTATTCAATCGAAACGTAGAACTTTGGCAGGTTGAGAAATTTTGGGTTAAATTTTGTGAAATTTTTATTTTTTCATCTTCACTTAATTTTTACTTTTCACTCAGTTTTTTTTTAAATGTGCTTTTCACTTTTCGCTTACATTTTTCGCTTAAAATTTTGCACTAATTTTTTACTTTTTATGATTTGAAATGAAAAAATCAAAATTTTAGCAACATTGTTTAGTGCTCAAAATTGAAATGCAACATGCTACTGATTGCATAATACAAGCTCCAAGTTTTTATCTTAGAATTTCTTTGAGTACAGCGTTCATTGAACGCTGCGCAAAAAATTTTTCGTTTGCATTTTGCTCATCCTTCACGAGTGATGTTGCTAACTTGTCGAAGATTTTTTTGCAACGATAAGGTCGGAGATTAGTGATGCAATGGGTAAACATAAGTGCAGCTGTGCAGTTGTGCCCACCGTTTGGCATTTGCTTTCTTAACTAATCAATCGATGTTTTCATAAACATTTTTCTTAGCAGACTTGTATAGAAAATGCTTTGGCGCATCATTGATACTCATATTTTGCACACTTTTGAGGTTACAAATACTGGTTTTGATGGTTTATAGTAGGTTTAAGCTTTCATCTTTTATACGACAATACCTCGGAATAACAAATCTTATTCATATGAAAGTTATTCTATTGTCAAATCTTCAAATGATATTTTACGATGAAGTCAAATTTAGTCTATCCTCATCAGGCCGGCTTTCACTATCAAAAAAGTAGAACCGAGGGGCAAATGATTTGAGTGATGAGATACGGTTCAGTCGGTTATAGCGTTGATTGAAGATCAAGAAGGCGAAGTTCCGATCCCTACGCGCTTAGTAATTTTTAATCGTGGCTAAATAAATGAAAAATCATGCGTGCTGGGAGTGCAACAGTTACAAACCATGAAGTATAGATAGTAATATTTCAAGCTGAACAATAATAACGGAAACTCGCATTACAACATTACTGAATTCTTTTGTTATGAACGTGCGAATTGAAATATTAGTTTCCTTTTTCGCATGTTTCGAAAACATTAACTCATGTTCAAAAAATGAATAAATCGATAAAGAAAATAACATGGATTGATGAACACTTGTGATAATAGGAATTGAATTGATTCGGTAGAGCCTTTATTGATTAATAAAAAAGTTACACAAAAAATAGAATAAAAGTTCCGCATATTTGCATTTTTCAGTACTTTCAAGTGAGTTAAAATCATTCCAAACTTATTTCAAAGTCATTTTCTTCTAATTTCGCATGGTAGCTTATCCACCTTCGACGCTATGTAAACAGAAAAAAATTGATAGCGCAGTCATTTTGAAGAGGCATTTATGCGACGTCATTTAGTTAAATCACTACCCTTGCCTTTTTAATTCATCAAAAATTTCCTTTCATTTACTTACAATGTTTTACTGTCTTTTTTGATCGAATCAATTATTTTCAGTTCCACTAATGTCTTATTTATCTTACAGGGTAGAGTTCTCCTCCAACATTTATGCAATTATTGCGTTTAATTAATGTTAAAATATTTGATTAATTGAATGAATTATTGATATATATATATATATATATATATATATATATATATATAAAACACATTTTCTACTGAATGCATAGCTTAATTCTTGAAAGCATTATTTGCCTACCGGGCGAAATGAATAAGTTAACAAATATAATATAGAGCTGTGCATTGAGTAGAGAATGATGGGAATGTGTTATCAGTTATGCACTGATGTCCGTATCAGAATCACCTATCAATCAAGCTCTACATTTTCGCGTCTCCTACTAAAAGTCGCTTATATTTCACCTCTACTTTGTCATATCGGAATGCTTTCTTAAAAATTTTGCATTCGTTTTCCTCAGTATTAATGTGTCAGGAATTTTTTCAAAACTTCAAATGAATTAATTCGTTTTTCTTCGCTAATCATTTAAAAGAATATTCGTTTAACGTTGGTCGCATCTCTGATATTTATTAGATAATTTTATATGAATTGATATTAACAATATGTGCACTTAATATTTCAATCATCGAAAAGATGAGGAAAGTGTGTTAAAGAGATTGGCATGAAATATTCTACCTAATATTCAAGTAAATGCACTTGCCACCCACAATGATAATTTTAGAACATAGAAGCATTCTTGTGCACCATGCAGAGATGTTTTCCGACGAATGATTTTTCAATTGTTAAAAATTTCTTCAACAACAAAATTTAAAAGCTTTCCGTTTTCTTTCGCACTATGCATCTACGTTTCAGTAGTTGAAGTTCTCAGCCGAACCGTCATTGAGATTTTTTTCCATCGACCGAAATGGTTCATGCTGAAATATATCGTAACATTATTTGTGACATTGTGACTAGTCTCCAACGGGAGCAGTTTCAGGTGATCATGGACTATATTGGTCGAACTTCGTGAGCTTAGCTCGGTTTAGTGATTTAATGAGTGAAATTAACTTATAGATGGATGGATAAGCAGATAGTATATGGAGGACGATTGAATAATCTGTTTTGTATGGTAGAGAAAGGGTGAAGTTCATGAAGTGGAAGTAAAGGAACGTCGGGATGAATACTTAGAAG
The DNA here is from genome assembly GCA_037389465.1 of Baylisascaris procyonis. Classification (NCBI taxonomy): domain Eukaryota; kingdom Metazoa; phylum Nematoda; class Chromadorea; order Rhabditida; family Ascarididae; genus Baylisascaris; species Baylisascaris procyonis. The sequence goes on from JAZARR010000200.1 coordinate 29,694, forward strand.
ACAGTGCAAGAAATTGGATAGCGGAAAAAAGGCAGTAATTATTTGAACCCGGAGCTTGAAAAAAAGGAAATTTTGTATTTAGAAAGAAAGCGAAAGCCATGTCATTTCTATGGCCTGCCACCTTTACAATTATCGTCTGTGCAGTATATGTCTCTGCGTCTGTCTGTACCACCCGTGTACCATTTGTACTTCATCCGTATTGCTATGTTCCTTCCACCTATGCACCCTAGTGCACATATAAACGAACGAACAGGTCGAAAAACTGAAACAAATGCTATACGAAGTTTTTCAAAGGTGCTTTGCTTTCTCAGTGAGTACACAAGATCAAAGAGCTATACAGAGGGGCAGTACTGATAACGGACTTACTGAACTTCGGCCAAAAGCGGAAAGCTCGGTCGTTTTTTACCTAACGAAACTTGGTTTCTTCTTCACTGTTTCCGTTTTTTTCGGTTGCAAACGAAATTGCCTGAATGCTTTTGCTGGGTAACCTACCTACATTTGTAAAATTCACCCGGTTGTAGCTGAACGTTGGTTGCAACCGAATATTTTCATTCGGTCACCGTCTGTCATCCTTCCACCAGAACAAGACTGATGTATATGACTGATGTATTAACGTGATTTATTGAAGCATAAAAGATCATTGTGGAAAGAAGATTCAGGTGGCAATGATTACAGATAAGGAGAGAAAGAGAAGGAGGAGGGAGGGGTTGTACATAAGATGGGAAAATACGCATGTAGCACCACGCTTCAAATAAGTTCACGCCATGTGAATGAACTACTGTAACATTTGTTTTCCCACTGTGATGTATAATTGAAATTGCTTGTACCAAAAGTTCATGCGTGCTGTTGACTAATGCAAACCTGTTCCTTTTTTTCTTGACAGCAGGTAAAGATTTTTGCACTTTCATTTTTTTTATTAACTTTACTTTTTCGTTAACGTATTTTCGTTGTTTTCATGATGCTAGTTTTGGTGATTTCTTCCTGATGTATATAGTGAACTTTTACTTTGCAGGGGTTTTTTCGCGCAAGTGCCAGCAGTCATCTCTCAACTTTGCGCAAGTAATCTCTCTGCGTTGTTTGCAACAAGATAGATGCATTTGTTTTTGTGCCTTTCATTGTAGATTATTTTGCTTTGATCAATTTTGTTTTTGCTTTGCTCTAAGGGTGCTCTAGAATTTATTCACTATAGATGGATTACTGTTATTATCGCGTATCTTTGAAGACTATTTTTTAGTGAAAAGAGGGAAGCGGAAATGTAGTGGTGCAATTTTATGTAAATCTGAGGAAAACCACAAATATTAAGTTTAAAACTTCGTTTTACTTCCTAATATCGATCATGTCAAATGGCCCTTTATGTCGATCAAATTGCTCCGGGTCCAAGCAGCAACCGATGTTCTACTTTAGTTCTTACGGGATGAATACGTAAGATTGACCTTTTTTGTAATATGCATTTGTCATTTTTAGCATTTTTATCATCGTGTTTATTATTGAAATAATTATTACCTCATCCTCCGTTGAATGGTGCAATAAATTACTTTTTTGACCTCTTCAGTATTAACTCGATTGACTTACTTCTTTTTTTCTTGATGCGCTTTTCTGGTTGGTACGTGAATCTGACGGCTGCCTAAATTATTTTGACGGGCATTGTTTAGGCTGAGATTGAGTAGACAGCGGTACCTCGAAGGTGCACTTGACGCCTGCCGATTTCGACTATTACCTCAAGATTCTTTTCGAAGAAAATAATGTTGATGGTCTGAGGGGGAATGTAAAGCAGATGAACTTACATAAAAGAGTCATTTCTCTAGAGGATCATTTCGTTCCCTGTTGCACAAAATCCTTTGAACAAATATGACATAGAGTTGTAAGCAGCTGTAGTATCTGAAAATTTTCTCTGAGAAGACGCTGCGTAATTTATCTTTAGTTTCCCGAGCACTCTGACCTGTAAATCGCAAGAAAGTGATGCCTACTTACAACAGGAGGATCCAGTGATCGAGGATTCTGAGTCTCAGGTAATTTTTGCCAATAATGGGAGAGTTAAATGAATGATCATCGCAAAATTTTCCTCGAAATTTGGGCTGGCATTGACAAAAAATAAATGATAGAGTTGAATGAGGAGAGGCAAACATGTTTTCGCGAACTACGCCACCATTACCTAGAGTACATCAAAACAGAGTATTTTATTATAGGACAACAAGGATGTGGTGCACAGCTGGTTTGTATTGAAAGGTGAAGCAAAGATCGAAAAAATTAAGCCTTCAAAAATGGAGTGGATGGCGCTTCCATAAACCTGTTTGCGATTGAGGTGCTGATTTCATCATTGGTGGTGGCTGGTTTCTTTAAGCGGTTTTTTCGTATCGTGAACGGAATTTACGAGGTATATAGAATAGCCAGGGTGACTACAAACTGCTGTTTCATTTTTCTAAAACACAGAAGTTTAATATGGTTAATCCATAAGTGTAGTAGTGATATGGAAGCGGATGATGATGAGTAATCAAATCATCCAAAGTCCTGGTTGCTTTCTTTCAGGAAACGATGGAGGAGGAGGCTGGGGTGGAGGAGAAGGGGAACTGAGACAAGGATTTCAGCACGCATTTTGTTCATTCGTTCCTCTATTGCCCGAAAATAAAAGTCGATAATTTTTAAAGAAGTTTTGGGGTGATTTTTCCTCCAAACTTTGAGATCCTCTTCCTTGGCGGTTATCTTTCTAAGCAGGAAGGTTCTTATTTTCAAAAAAAAAAAAAAAAACAGTCTATTACCTATGATTTTCGTCCAATGCGATGAGTGGTCTAGTTGCCCAGATGTGGTATTTGTCCAACATGACGCCAAAGTTTCTTTGTTTTTGTTTTCACGGCAGTTTTTTCCTCTTCTATTTCAGAGTGCGGCCCGAGACGTATTTTTCTTGTTTGCATTCTCATTCTCTTTCTACATCACACTGCTTAAGAACCGTTTCAATGCATCTGTAGTTGTCTGATGGTCATCTCTCTTATTTTGAAGTTGTTGAATTGCATTTGCAGCTGTTCAAAGTGAATGATCTATTATTCAGCCGTTGTTTTTCGTCTATTCTTACTCTTGTGTTAGATTTTATTCACGGAAACTCACCGATCACTTTTTACTATAGATAAATTGCTATGCTCACCACATCGTACCTTTTAAATGCTATGCTTTTTTCCAACTTTTATCTCCGAGTTTCTTCCAGTTGTGTCATCTTACGTTCCGCTATGAGTCCACCAATAAACATTTGACTGTAGCCACGATGTTGTGCATTTTATTTTAGCTGTTTCGAAATTTTTTTATTTTCCCATTGATGTGTTGCTGTTGTTAGAATAAACCTTTACGAATCACGATTGTACTCGTGAAACGAGGTTCCACGCCGCTCTTTTCGCGAATAGCTTTAGTAAAAGCTTTCTAACAAACCGAAATTTCTGTCGACTTTCATCTACCGAAAAGTATCGTTCGGTCGGTTTTTTTCTGTTTTTACTTCACTATTTCCAATCAGCGACCGGCCCATCGAAGTAGGATCTGTTGTATCCGAATTTAGATTTCAATTGAATGTTTTCGAACATTTACCGACCGAAAATTTTCTTAATCGCTCAGCATCACTACAGAGTACATATGATAAATCGAGATCGGAGGAGACTTTAAAATAATTTTTATTACTATATTTTGAATGGAACGGTTTTTTTTTTTTTTTTTTGCAGGAATATTGGCTATGGGCTTCTTTCAATACGTACTGTTTGCCCTTTTTTCGAGCCGTTTAAGCGCAAGACAAATGAAATTTCTATTCTATTCACCTTCATGGGGACATAGTCATCTATGTTTTCAAGGCGCACTTGTCGATATTCTCGTTGATGCTGGACATATCGCTGTAAATTTATGCGTTTTACTCTTGAAATATGAAACGAACAATTTATTGTACTGGCTATTGCATTAAGATAATAAAAAAGCAGCGTGAAAATAACATCCACCTGTTGGGAATTCATTTAACATTCTTTTGTTTGTCCACCTAAAAAAATTTTTTTTGAGGAAGGGACGAATTTTACTCGTTTGATCCGATGCTGCGTGGGAAAAAAGAGAAAAATTGTCACTACAGTACCTTTATTGTCTCCAACGATAACTTATGAACTTTAGCGAAGTTTTAATTTTTGCTTCGTTTTAAATTGTTGTTCAGTTTTATTACGGTAAAAATCAAGGTCGCTGAAATTTTTATTTGAACGATTACAATGACTTTAACCAAGTTGAATTGAGCTATGTTAGACTTTTGGTTCGAGATCCAGTGGTTTTCTAGGTCTGCAGGTTTCGTTTTTGAAGAATCTCTTCTGATGTAAATCATGTCTACAGCTTCTCTCCCCCTTATTCCGATCCTACTTAAATTCTCCTTCATAATAAGAGAGAACTAATGTTAGCGCAACCGAATTTTTTTTTTTCAGCACGTACTCGTGCCAGAATTTAATCCCAATATAAAGACGAACGGAACATTGAAAGCGCATCGGGTGGTTCGTATTAGTCCTTCAGTGCCATCACTCTATTTACAATTCTCCTTCAATAAGGATCCATTCACAACGGATGGAAACGATTCCGGCTCGGCGCAATTCGCAATTTTTATGAACGTTACCATGCAATTTTGTAAAGGTATCTTCTAGCGATTATTGGCCTTAAAGAAAACAAGGAACTAAGCTGCTATCATCTCAATATTGAACGTTTTGAAGTCAGTTTTTTCTGATTGCGAAAATAGGTGTTGCTGATTTATGCATGAGTTTTTATAATATTCCTAGAAAATTTCAACAAAAATATCAACATTTATATTTTGTTTCAGAAATACAGCGTCTTTTACTATATGTTGTCTATTTGTCAAGAACGAAATGGAAGATGAACTTGCTTCCCTGATTTTTAACGTTGTTGATTACTTTACTATAAAAGTAAAGTTGAAGCGAACAATGGCGAATTTGTTTTTTTTTTGTTTTACACGAATGGTTAAAACTCTGAACTCTATACGGAGGCCATTCAGAAACCAAATCAATATTCAAGCTTTTAGTTATACACCGCTTAGTGTAACAAACACCCACTGCAGATTTAGCGAACATCAAATACAAAACGCTTCACCATTGTAGTGAAATGCAGAGAGATACTGTGTGTGTATGCATTAATAAGATACTATATATACAGTGTACACCTGTATACATAATATTTCAGTAGTATGGATAAAAATATATCTCTGATTGCCTACAGAGTCGACATTAGTTCAGAATGTTTGGCTGTGTCACTCTATGATTAATTGATATTGTTGTCCTTAAATAACAAAAAACGAAAAGACTGCAAGGTTTAGCTTCTTTTAGAACACGCCATAAATAAATGAAGGTTGGAATAGCATAAATTGATGGTAGTCCTGCCAAAATTGTTCACGAGTCAGAGATTTGTTAAAATTTGTTTATTTGCCCAATTCTGGCCAAATTGGCCAAGTTTGGAAGAGTTAAAGATGAATTTGATGTTATCATATTCGTTTGTTTTTTTTTTGCTTAAAGGTGCTTATTGAAGTTTATGTTTAACGGCATAGCTATTTCAGATTTTCTACAAAGAAAGGATCTCATCGAGGAGCTTCGAGCTGAGCATTATGATGTTGGATTCACTGAATTTTTCGACTATTGCCCCATCGGTTTACTACATCATATTGGCGTCAAATCAGTTGCTGTACTTTCGGCAGTACCAATCACCGATTTGCTTGCCGATACTTGGGGAATACCGTCGCCGTCGAGCTACGTCACTAGTATGAATTTTAATAATATTATGATAAGTATTGAAGATGAGAAGTATTGATCAAGTTTTTGAAAAGCGCTGACTTTAAATTAAGTCACCCGATGTCACTACACTGGAGCCAGCTAAAGGAGACGAAAATGAAAGTAGCGGCATGAGGAAAGAGTAAGGTGGAATTTCAGCTTGATATGCTAAACTTGAGAAAGGGATGAAAAAGGATGTTGGAAATTCCCATTTTTAGAGAAAAAGTTGAAGGAAGAAAGATCCCATTAATCGATAAACATCCAAAGCTGCCGTGGGAAGTAAGCGTACATCAGCGTTGCTTTGGTCATCCTGGAGCGTTTTCTCTTGCAGAAGGAAATCTGGGCGTTACATAGTTTAATCCCCGGGGGAGGGGACAGGTTTACCCCCTCCCTCCGTTCACTTGCGGAGGGTTTAAATCTCCAAATAAATAAGAAATTAAGTTCACCACTGATTCCAAATTGTCCTTAAGTGAAAAAAAGACATTCTTGTACTTGTATACATAGGATCGTATTTCTCGAAAACGGTTTTTTTGAAAATGCCTCTCTGTAAAGTGCGCATGAAAAATGAAGAAATCCTTGATTCCATTTTTACGGTGCACATTTTGTGCGTCACATTGACTTAATCTAAAAACATATACCCTTAAAAATATGTTTCTGAGCCTAGAACTTATAAGTTTCTCAATTTTTGGCCGAGGGATATTTAATCGAAACAGAAATTTTCAAACGGTTACCATCAAAAGGGAAGGACGACTGCAAGTTAAATGCAAATATCCCCGTTGAACGTAACCATGTGAAGGCAATATATTGATACATAATGGCAACTACAAGAGGAGAAGGGAGAGCATAACCTCGGAAAGTTTTATAATCGGAATTTTATGATAAGTTTTCCTTTTGTATATTCCAGTTTTAAATGTTTATCCCAAAATTTCGATAGTGATTCTAAAATTTATCAGTGATTTAATCGCAGATACTTTCAAGCCGTTCATCAGTGCACCTAATCTTTCAATATCACAACGCTTCATGAATTTCGCGTTTACGTTTCTATCACGAAAGATCTCATTTGCGAAGGTACTCAACGCACAGGTGTACTTTTATTCGAACCGTTTATTGCTTTGTATATATTATATTTTTATGTATTTCTATATTGTCTACGTAACACTTCTAGGGCAAAAAATTTCATATCTCAGTAGAATGAAGGATCTGGGTAGGAAGTCTTGTTCTGCACTATCATCGCCTATAAGTTCATCGATGGTGGACCTCGACAAGAATACTGCACACGCATGCTACCTAGGCTTGTCATGCAAGCAGATTACGAAGTCATGATCATGGGAAGACTATCACTGGATTTTCCGCAATAAAAGATAACAGGCCTAGAATTTCGTTTCCTGGGGAGGTTGGGAGAAGAATGATGATATGCAAAATGAGATCCGAGAAACATATTTTAGCGAGTAGGCAGATGTCGCTATATTAGCCACATTCCTACAATATGAAGCAGAACTGAGAATCGGGACCTTTCTGTTTGATTATCGAGTGTCCCGGAAAATACTGTTGAGCGTGTAACTTAAAACGGATCACAAAGTCTGTGCACGCAGACTACGCAGATAGTACCCGACGTTATCGGATGCAAATAAAGACACGTGGTCCTTGTTGCGTTCTGACTGAGTTGACTTTCCCCCTCGTCTGTCGATTGCGTTAGATGGGCTCCACTTTAATATGTCAACACCAGAATTGTATCAGTAAGCGGTCTAAGTTCGTGTTTTTTGACCCGGATGTACAAATGATAAGGTTATCACCACATTATAACCGCGACTACAACCATCGGGTATTACTGGATTCTGTGTTTCCTGTCTAATTATCTTCCGGTTTGTAAAATGCTTTTCAGTGTTTTCTGGAAATATTGTCAAGAATATTTCAAAAATTTCAGAACTCGATGTTTAGACGTTTGGTACGCGATGATTTTCCTGACCTGAGGTCACTTGCACAAAACGCACCGGTCGCATTTATAAACTCCCCTCAAATTGTTGATATTCCTCGGCCAATTTCTAGTAAAATTGTCTATATCGGAGGAATTGCAATGAAAAGACCCTCGAATCTGAGCAAAGTAAGTGTGGTTGTTTCTTTCGAAATCTGATAAAACAGTGCAGTGTTTAGAAATTTCACAAAAAATTTTTTGCAAAACTATTTCTGCAATCATTCAGCTATAAAAGTAACCCTTTCTCTGCCTTACGCAGGAACCTACATAGAAACTCGAGGGAAAAATCTCATCTCCTAATAAAAAAACTCATCTGCGGATTAAAAATTTACCTGTGAATGGGGAAATTCACCCGGAGTTAAAGTTGGATGCTTAATTTTTGAATCGATTCGGTCTTAAATCCACCAATTTATATGAACGGGTACTTCTTTTCAGGAATTTTCATCTATTCTTGATCGAGCAAATAGTCGAGTGGTACTCTTCTCGTTCGGATCGATTACTAAACTCAACAAAATGCCTCATCAAATGCGGATCGCATTTTTAGAAGCAACCACACACTTTTCCGATTATGATTTCATCGTTAAGGTTGATTCGGATAGCAATGATAGTGCTGGATTACTTAATAACTATCCCAATGTGCACATATTCAATTGGATCGATCAAGTCAGCATACTTCGTAGGTGATTTTAATAATCGGAGCTTAAATTTAAGGAGGCATTATGGCAGGGCCTTAGTAACTAATGTTGGTCTTAATCCCACCTTGTTCCCTGCATTCACGGGGTTTCGGGTGGAATTTACTGCTGTTTACAAAGGAAGTTTTGAACTGTCCCTTTTTGTTGATGGAGAATGATTTATTTATTTATTTGTTTATTTAACGGGTGCTTCGTTTGCAGAGCATCCGGCAACAAAAGCTTTCGTCACTCATGCCGGCTTAAATAGTCTTATCGAAGCGTTTTTCTCAGCAACTCCTCTCGTATGCATACCGCTGTTCGCCGATCAGGAATACAACACAGTCATGGCATTACGTAAAAACGTTGCCGTATATATCGATAGAAATGCAATCACAACCGATGTGGTCGTTGGTGCACTCAATAAAGTTCTCAATGATCCAGAGTAATATTTTCAAGTTCATATGATTAACGTATCGGTTCATGTAGTTGGATTCCATAATTCTTGATTGCAATATAGGGAATTATTCTTTTCAATGCGATATTATTTTCATGAATTATCAACAAAGAATTCGTGAGTCATAAAAATTCAACATGTGGCAGGGGCTTTATCGATGAGTATGACGGAAAAGTATGGAAATAGTTGTATCTTCTCGCCCAGTATTCAGGCACACTACATTTGAGTAATGAAAATTGTTCATCAAAAAACCCAAGTAGTTTTCAGAATCAATAAATTAATTCTTTAATTTGTTTGCAAGCGCCTCCTCCCATATTGCCAATGTGCGTAAAGCTTTTCGATTCATATTCAAAATCCTGCACACTAGGTAAACGTATAAAGAGGTGTTTTATTAAATTTGATGGGAGTAATGTGCAGAATAATATAATTGATGAGTCCGTTTCTGTGAACTCAGTTCCGTTTCGATAATTTGCAGATATGCGAAGAACTCGAGGCAACTTCGTGAGAGACTCCTTAAATACCCCCTGGAAGCGAAAACATTATTCCTCAAGTGGAGCGAATATCTAGCCGAATTTGGCAATTTTCCTGATCTCAATTTGTATGGAGCCGAAATTGGCTTCTTTCAATATTTTTTACTCGATATTTTCCTCGTTATTTTCATTGCAACCATTTGTTTCCTGTTCATTATTGTTAAAGTTGGCTGTATAATTTTGCGGAAATTTGCTTCATCGAACAAGAGAAAGGTGGAATAGATTTTAAATTGTCAAACAAACAAAAAAAAATTTGTGAATGGACTGGGCTTTACTTTCGAGGACAATGTTCTCAAACGTCAGCGAAATGTGTTTCAAGGGATGGTCTAGAATAGACTGCATTCACCTAGTTGCATGCATTCCTTTCGTCAAAGTTGATTGAAAACCATGTATTCATTAAGATAAGAATGTAGTGGGACGTCAAATGATGAGTGCACTGAAGAGTTCCTCGGCAGAACTGGTTTATGACAATTGCAACTTTTGTCTCACACTGCTTACCTCAGCATATGGGCTTCGCTTACTCATATTTATAATTGTAAAGCTTCGTATTTTTCGTTGCGATTGAATTTTACCGATCTTTGTAATCGGGTAAAGGCCCTTTGATAAGGGATTTTCTCGCTGGTTGTATTGTTTGCCGTATGACTGCAAATAAAGGTGATTTTTTTAATTTGTATGGGTATTGCCTTTGTTAAGAAAGAATCTATCTATGCAGAGACCTTCATTGCATTCTCTTGCTACGCATTGCAAAGCAATTGATCATTTCAAACAAATTGCACTGTAATAACTTTATATCGCTATAATCAAAAAGGATGGGATAATGCTTTGGAATCTTTGTTGCACGAAAATGCCACTACTATGACAGTTATACATTCTTTTCTACTGTGCAGTATTTGGAATGCTTTGACAAATTTCACTCGAATATTAGTATTCCAATTTTGCTTTCATTTTCTGAATGAAAGCCGGAAGTTGGCGTCAGCGGAAAAGGCGGCAATATACTAATATTTTTCCGGTCTTGTGTTTAATTAGTACTTGCCTTCCCCCCTCTCTCCGCTCCTTTTTTCCTCCCTCCCCCTCCCCCTCTTTTCGCCTCTTTCCCCCTCTTTCCCTTTTTCCCTCTCTCCATCTTTTTTGATGAAAAGCTGTTCATGCATTTCCTATTCACCGAATAACGTTTGAAAAGGAGTTCTAATGACGAGACGTTTTTATATCGGTGAAAAATGTTCGCAAGGTAAATAAAGATCGAAATCAATCTGTCGAGGGGAATTGATTGCGCCCTATCTTCTACAATAACAAATAAGTTTTCCCTTCACAATATTGGGAAAGGTAGCAGATGTATTCTTGGTTATTTTGCATTCCGTCTTCACGTTTGGAGAGGGAAATAGTGTGCAGGTTAAAGAATAAAACACTAGTTCAGCCTTGCAAAAAGAAGATGATTAATATTAGAATTGCGGTAACGTGGACGGTTAAACTAGGATGAGACAACGGAAGGCGCCAAGAGCGATCTTTGACGATAGTCCCTCCAAGATATCACTTATTTACTTCCAGCATTTGCTCGGATGGGTGGATCTCGATCCCAGTGGCAGAAGATCGCAATACGTCTCCTGTCAATGAAGTAAAGCGAAAATAATATTGCCTCCTTGGAACGTTTTTAGAGTGTTCACAGGGAGCGCAGTACAGAGCCATTACAGTGATCATTTTCGGCTACTGACCTAGATTTGCTTTAAGAACAAAAAACGATGGTTGATGACTGATAAAATCTTCATTCACAAGATGGAAGAAACCCTCTGCCTCTCGTTTGTGGAATGTGAGTTGAACTGATCTCAGTAGGACAAAATTCCCTCACAGGTGGTTTGCTTACAAATATTTGCGTATGTGAACGAGTCGGTCGGTCCATTTGCTCTCCTCTGCGTACAAAGTTTTCATTGCTCTTCAGATACTGTTTGTCATCTAAGTCTGAGTCACAGTAAAACAGTTGACTTTGACACATGACATCAATCATGTAACTGTGGAAAAACTTTTATTGGCAGACAGTAGTTTTTTCTCGTTACTATGATAAGATAAGAAGATAATTGGGCAGCACTTTTTCTGCACCCTATCTTTGTGGAATCAGATAACAGCAATCACATCACTTGACATCATGGTGCCTCGTTGTACTCTTCCATATTAAGTAATGATGGAAATGTAAGAAACTGTTGGGAATCTCTCAGAATGGTGCCCCAATTTTTTAGAGCCACTCGATTGGCATTTTACAAATTATGGAAATTTTATGCTGATTAATTGATCAAATTAATGATCGCTGATTATGCTATACGAATTCGGTTGGGCAGTTAGCGGATAAACGTAAGCAGTTAACGGCAACTCCACTAATCAATATAAAAACAGACAGAATGATGGGCACACAAACATGCTCGCTGATGCGCCAATATTCGCAATTATTGCATAGAATCTCATACAGTAATTTGCTTCAAATCTGGACACTATATGTGAAGGCTACGAGAGCCCTAGCTAGGTTTTTAAAGTTATACTTTGATCTACATTTTGATAGTACGTATGCTTAAACGTTCCAATGGACCTCAAATAAAAGATGATTTTAAAATTAATTAATGACAAAAATAAATCTGCTTAAGCCAATTACGCTGAACTGAATTACTGAATCGTCAAACATTCGATGAGAATCATTGCTTAACAAATTTTCGCTAATGATGCATATAAGCGCAGTTTGCAAGATAAGTGCACATGTGGCGCTATGCAACTGAATACAATATAATTTGAATGATATGAATTTAAATATGAACACAGTTAAAACCATTAATTAAATATATATAATTTGGTAGTAGGTCCGACTAATAGCAAAGACGAGCAATTAGTTACAAACACTTGTTTGCTTTTTAGCTTCCCATACTGATTTCGTAATTTCGATTAGAAAATCCCTAGTTATATCAGTAGTGCTGATAACTTTCACCGTATTCAGTCGTAATCAGTTTATCAAATATCGAGTACATTTCAAAGGGTTTTCAAAGTGTTTTTTGTATTCGCTGTCATAAAACAATAGACGCATATAAATTTTATTGTTTAGTTTATAACCTCCCCATTGGTTTTCGCTATTCGCATTTCACTCACCCTGGACACCTGTGACCCACTCTGACTCCGGCTCCACCTCCATTCATTTCTACTCCGCTCAATGCTTCTGCTCAGTCACTCTCAGTCACCCGAGCGGCGCTGTTCGAGAATGGTGCATTTTTAGGAAGCAGTTTCTTGCCTCATATTGTTATTGACACAAATCTATGGTATTTTCAGTAGCTTACACATTTCTTGCAAACTGTTTTCCAAAGTGCATGCAATGATGGCATTTATCGACTTCTGCAACGCTTTTTAACCGACTGGCTTTCAGTACTGCATTTCTGAGCTAGGCTATTTTGGGAGTAAACCCTCTTAATTTTTTAATGAAGAAATTAGCGATGAAGGCAGCGTTTTAAGAGGAAAGGGGGAAAGGAGGACGGTTGTGGAATTTATTCCTTATGACATAATCCGTGACTCGAACTCCTCTGAAGCTGTGCTGTTTTCAAGGCACTTTGTTATCACAGCCTCACACACTACCTCAGGTTCTCCATCTCAAATCTCTCCCTTCCTCCTCTATAGGTTATATGTCACCCGTTCCGTGCATAATTTTAACACTCCGTAGCCGAAGAAGGTATGATGCGCGATGTACCGCCTTTATTGCTGCCATACTTATGAACACTGGATCCAAAAATAAGCTTAACCCTCGAAACAATTGCTAGAATAGCCTGGAATTGATATTACAAAGTTTCAAATCGGGACTGACAAAGGAAGAGATCGATATAGAAGGAAACTGTTGAAGAGCAACAGTGTTATCATTGGGTTATGCACTTTTTTTATCGTGCTTGTTAAACGTAGGCCAAATAACTTAATGTTCAGTTTTAGAATTTTTCATTACCGCTGAAGAGGACCTAATGTGTGCTGGTAAGAGTAGTTATAACTCTATTAATACATAATTTGTTCTGCTATCGTGCAAAACGTTGATCAATGCTTACGCACATTTTTATTCACCATATAAGAATTTGCATATTTTCTAAGCTAGATGCAAATGCTAACATTTTGATTTTACTTTGTGCTGCAAATTTCTTCTTTGATTAGTGGTTTTGTTATTTAATATCTATCTTATGTTCCAAAAGAGTGATTGCGTGAACAAGTAATTGTTCCTTACTCTAACCATTCATTTACAATGAATGAAACTTTTCAGGTAGGACAATAATGAAATTTCTTCCATACGTTTCACTTATCATACTTTCGGGCGTTGTATATTCGAAACAAATGAAATTTCTATTTTATTCGCCCTCATGGGGACACAGTCATATATCTTTTCTTGGTGCTCTCGCTGATATTCTTGTTGATGCTGGGCATATCGCCGTAAGTTAAATACTACTTTTTCTGTAGTTTAGTTTTATGTTGTCAAAACAAATTTAGAACCGAACTTGTTGCTTTAAATTAAAAAGAATGCAAGTATTAACAAGTTTTCTTGTAGCAATAAACTTAAAATCGTCTAAATGGTGAGGGAGGAAATAAGAGAGGAATTGGAAGAAGGGGATTTCACACTACTGTTATAAACATTGGATGCGAGGAACAGCACATCTTCATCCCAACAGCACATCTTGTTCTTTCTTCATGACAATCAGAATAACTCCTCCACGCACCGCACGCACACACATAGACGCAGGGAATTTCAAAACCGAAGATATCCCAATCCCTCCCCCCTCCCCTCCTCAGCTTTTTAGAAATGAATATGTATGTGGGGTTAGGGAAAACATTCAGAGAGATGCAGAAATTGGGTGAACAAATTTATAATACATTTAAAATTGGGTTTTTATCCAATTACGTTTCAATTGAAATGTAATAAAAATTTTTTCCGAAGTCACTGCTGACAAGTGTAAATTTCAATAAATTTCCGATAACAAATTCAAGGGGGAAATGAAAGAGCTACGATAGAAGATCAAAATTTTCGCTTTTTTTCAAATTTTTCTTGGTAGCATAAATATTTTCATTAGAATTTTGAAAAATCGATCAAAAATTTATCAATTAATGATACGATTTTCTTGAACGAGAAATGATTTTCGAAAAAATATGAAAAACCATTCAATCTTAATTTATATTCTACTATAATCCAATTACAATTTCAGTGCTTATCATTTTTAAATCCATTCCAATTTTCAGCATGTAATTATTCCGGAGTATGATCCATATTTGAAAGGCAATGGAACGACAAAAGCGCAACGAGTAATTCGTATCTCCCCTTCAATACCATCACCTTATCACGATTTTGACATTATTAGGAATCCATTCATGAAAAATCTCAGCAGTTTAGAAGGAAAACATTTCGGGATGATCACAAATATGACGCTCATATTTTGTTTAGGTAATATTTGTTTTATTAGTTTCATATCTTTCTCTTTAAACGATCTTCTCAGGTATGAGATTGTGACTTTATAATATATTATAGCTAAGTCATACTTCCCTTTACGTGCCAAAGCATTTACAGTAACATTCATTGCGTTGTATTTGGCGAATCGGTAACGTTGTACCTCACGTAGTCACTGGACCGTTGGCTGATTTCGTCATCACAAATGATAAGCTTAAGGCCTAATGTAATTTCGTTTAGTTGCACGTGTAGTCGAAAAGGTGGAATTATTCCTAGCTGAAAGTGGATATACTGAAAGAGTTAAAGCGAAGCCATCGCCTGTCCCGTCTCGCGCCGCGAAGAAATGGTGGAATATGGCTTGCGGGACTCATGTAAATTAGCAGTAATAAATATTTTTCTTTCAGATATTTTGAAAAACAAAGCACTCATTAATCAACTTCGAGCCGAACACTACGACATCGGATTCACAGAATTCTATGACTTTTGTCCATTTGGCATTCTTCATCATATTGCCGTTAAATCAATCGCACTGCTTTCGGCGGTACCAATCACTGATTTACTCGCCGAAAATTGGGGTCTTCCATCACCGTCAAGCTATGTTACAGGTAGGAAATTGACTTACATACCACTAAAAACTGTACTTCCAATAAAGACTGAAAGTGACAGGATGCGAATCCATGAAGCATATTTGCGAATAATATATAAAAGCATTTTATATTCACATATTGACAGAAATATGAAACTTTCCATCGCTCATCAACAATAAAGTAACAGGTACTAAGACACCGCCCTACTACATCCTCAAATTTAAGCTGCGATTATTAAGATCACCTACGAAGTATGCTGACTTGATCGATCCAATTGAATATGTGCACATTGGGATAGTTATTAAGTAATCCAGCACTATCATTGCTATCCGAATCAACCTTAACGATGAAATCATAATCGGAAAAGTGTGTGGTTGCTTCTAAAAATGCGATTCGCATTTGATGAGGCATTTGTTGAGTTTAGTAATCGATCCGAACGAGAAGAGTACCACTCAACTATTTGCTCGATCAAGAATAGACGAAAATTCCTGAAAAGAAGTACCGTTCATAAAAATGGTTCATTTAAGACTGAATCGATTCAAAAATTAAGCATTCAACTGACACTTATACGCAATTTGAGACAGTAATTAAACGAAATTATACCAATTTTACGGATGAGAAGAAATTTTTAAAAAAGGTCAAAATAAATTTGAGATTTAAGGAAGCGTAACTAAAATAGAAAATTTAGAGTGAACTGGAAACTTGCATAACTGAACGTTAAAAGAATAAAGAGCTTTATAGAATAAATCACATTTAAACAAAAATTGCTATTACCTTAAAAAAACATCCGGTAGACAAGAAATAACAGAATTCAGTGAGACCCAATACTTGTAATCATGGTCATAATGTTGTGATAACCTTGTCATTTGCATGCAAGGTGAGATAAGCTGGTTCGATGTGAAGGGACACATAAGGATCAAAAGGCATGAACCTAGACCGCTCGCTGATGAAATTTTGGTGCTGGCGTATAAAGATGGAGAAAACCTCACGCTATCAATGAAAGGAAGGGAAGAAAATGCCGAAGATCGTTGCGCCAACTAAGCCCAAGCCTAAGCGTAAGATTAAGCCTAAGCCTAAGCCCTAAGCCTAAGCCTAAGCCCTAACCCTAAGCCTAAGCTTAAGCCTAAGCCTAAGCCTAAGCCTAAGCCTAAGCCCTAAGCCCTAAGCCTAAGCCTAAGCCTAAGCCTAAGCCTAAGCCTAAGCTTAAGCCTAAGCCTAAGCCTAAGCCTAAGACTAAGCCTAAGCCTAAGCCTAAGCTTAAGCCTAAGCCTAAGCCTAAGCCTAAGCCTAAGCCTAAACCTAAGCCTAAACCTAAGCCTAAGCCTATGCCTAAGCCTAAGCCTAAGCCTAACCCTGATCCTAAGCCTAGGCCTAAGCCTAACCCTAAGCCCAAGCCTAAGCCTAAGCCTAAGCCTAAGCCTAAGCCTAAGACTAAGCCTAAGCCTAAGCCTAAGCCTAAGCCTAAGCCTAAGCCTAAGCCTAAGCCTAAGCCTAAACCTAAGCCTAAACCTAAGCCTAAGCCTAAGCCTAAGCCTATGCCTAAGCCTAAGCCTAAGCCTAACCCTGATCCTAAGCCTAGGCCTAAGCCTATACCTGAGCCTAAGCATAGGCCTAAGCCTAAGTTTCAGATTAAGCCTAAGACTAAATGTAAGCTTAAACCTAAGTCTAGTCGTTCGCGCAACCTCTGAGCCTAAACGTAATCCAAGCCTAGGCCTAAGCTTAAGCTTGAACCTAAGCCTAGTCGTTCGCGCAAGATCTAGGCCTAAGGCTAAGCCTAAGTCTAGGGCTAAGCCTAACAGTAAGCCTAAACATAAGCCTAGCCGTTCGCGCAAGCTCTAATCCTAAGTCTAAACCAAGCCCAAGCCTAAGCCTAACCCTAACCCTGATCCTAAGCCTAAGCCTAAGCCTAAGCCTAAGCATAAGCCTGAGCCTAAGCCTGAGCCTAAGCCTAAGCCTAAGCCTAAGCCTAAGCCTAAGCCTAAGCTTAAGCCTAAGCCTAAGAATAAGCCTAAGCTTAAGCCTAAGCCTAAGCCTAAGCCCTAAGCCCTAAGCCCTAAGCCTAAGCTAAGCGTAAGCCTAAGCCTAAGCTTAAGCCTAAGCCTAAGCCTAAGCCTAAGCCTAAGCCTAAGCCCTAAGCCTAAGCCCTAAGCCTAAGCCTAAGCCTAAGCATAAGCCTGAGCCTAAGCCTGAGCCCAAGCCTAAGCCTAAGCTTAAGCTTAAGCCTAAGCCTAAGCCTAAGCCTAAGCCTAAGCCTAAGCCTAAGCCTAAGCCTAACCCTGATCCTAAGCCTAGGCCTAAGCCTAAGCCCTAAGCCTAAGCCTAAGCCTAAGCCCTAAGCCTAAGCCTAAGCCTAAGCTTAAGCCTAAGCCTAAGAATAAGCCTAAGCTTAAGCCTAAGCCTAAGCCTAAGCCCTAAGCCCTAAGCCCTAAGCCTAAGCTAAGCGTAAGCCTAAGCCTAAGCTTAAGCCTAAGCCTAAGCCTAAGCCTAAGCCTAAGCCTAAGCCTAAGCCTAAGCCTAAGCCTAAGCCTAACCCTGATCCTAAGCCTAGGCCTAAGCCTAAGCCCTAAGCCTAAGCCTAAGCCTAAGCCCTAAGCCTAAGCCTAAGCCTAAGCTTAAGCCTAAGCCTAAGAATAAGCCTAAGCTTAAGCCTAAGCCTAAGCCTAAGCCCTAAGCCCTAAGCCTAAGCCTAAGCTAAGCGTAAGCCTAAGCCTAAGCTTAAGCCTAAGCCTAAGCCTAAGCCTAAGCCTAAGCCTAAGCCTAAGCCTAAGCCTAAGCCCTAAGCCTAAGCCCTAAGCCTAAGCCTAAGCCTAAGCATAAGCCTGAGCCTAAGCCTGAGCGTAAGCCTAAGCCTAAGCCTAAGCCTAAGACTAAGCCTAAGCCTAAGCCTAAGCCTAAGCCTAAGCCCTAAGCCTAAGCCCTAAGCCTAAGCCTAAGCCTAAGCCTAAGCCTAAGCCTAAGCCTAAGCCTAAGCCTATGCCTAAGCCTAAGCCTAACCCTGATCCTAAGCCTAGGCCTAAGCCTATACCTGAGCCTAAGCATAGGCCTAAGCCTAAGTTTCAGATTAAGCCTAAGACTAAATGTAAGCATAAACCTAAGTCTAGTCGTTCGCGCAAGATCTAGGCCTAAGGCTAAGCCTAAGTCTAGGCCTAAGCCTAACAGTAAGCCTAAACATAAGCCTAGCCGTTCGCGCAAGCTCTAATCCTAAGTCTAAACCAAGCCTAGGCCTAAGCCTAAGCCTAAGCCTAAGCCTAAGCCTATGCCTAAGCCTAAGCCTAAGCCTAAACCTAAGCCTAAGCCTAAGCCTAAGCCTATGCCTAAGCCTAAGCCTAAGCCTAAGCCTAACCCTGATCCTAAGCCTAGGCCTAAGCCTAAGCCTAAGCCTAAGCCTAAGCTTAAGCCTAAGCCTAAGCCTAAGCCCTAAGCCTAAGCCTAACCCTGATCCTAAGCCTAGGCCTAAGCCTAAGCCTAAGCCTAAGCCTAAGCTTAAGCCTAAGCCTAAGCCTAAGCCCTAAGCCTAAGCCTAAGCCCTAAGCCCTAAGCCCTAAGCCTAAGCCTAAGCCTAAGCTTAAGCCTAAGCCTAAGCATAAGCCTGAGCCTAAGCCTGAGCGTAAGCCTAAGCCTAAGCCTGAGCCCAAGCCTAAGCCTAAGCTTAAGCTTAAGCCTAAGCCTAAGCCTAAGCCTAAGCCCTAAGCCTAAGCCTAAGCCTAAGCATAAGCCTGAGCCTAAGCCTAAGCCTAAGCCTAACCCTGATCCTAAGCCTAGGCCTAAGCCTAAGCCTAAGCCTAAGCCTAAGCTTAAGCCTAAGCCTAAGCCTAAGCCCTAAGCCTAAGCCTAAGCCCTAAGCCCTAAGCCCTAAGCCTAAGCCTAAGCCTAAGCTTAAGCCTAAGCCTAAGCCTAAGCCTAAGCCTAAGCCTAAGCATAAGCCTGAGCCTAAGCCTGAGCCTAAGCCTAAGCCTAAGCCTAAGCCTAAGCCTAAGCCTAAGCCTAAGCCTAAGCCTAACCCTGATCCTAAGCCTAGGCCTAAGCCTAAGCCCTAAGCCTAAGCCTAAGCCTAAGCCCTAAGCCTAAGCCTAAGCCTAAGCTTAAGCCTAAGCCTAAGAATAAGCCTAAGCTTAAGCCTAAGCCTAAGCCTAAGCCCTAAGCCCTAAGCCCTAAGCCTAAGCTAAGCGTAAGCCTAAGCCTAAGCTTAAGCCTAAGCCTAAGCCTAAGCCTAAGCCTAAGCCTAAGCCTAAGCCTAAGCCTAAGCCTAAGCCTAAGCCTAAGCCTAAGCCCTAAGCCTAAGCCCTAAGCCTAAGCCTAAGCCTAAGCATAAGCCTGAGCCTAAGCCTGAGCCCAAGCCTAAGCCTAAGCTTAAGCTTAAGCCTAAGCCTAAGCCTAAGCCTAAGCCCTAAGCCTAAGCCTAAGCCTAAGCATAAGCCTGAGCCTAAGCCTAAGCCTAAGCCTAACCCTGATCCTAAGCCTAGGCCTAAGCCTAAGCCTAAGCCTAAGCCTAAGCTTAAGCCTAAGCCTAAGCCTAAGCCCTAAGCCTAAGCCTAAGCCCTAAGCCCTAAGCCCTAAGCCTAAGCCTAAGCCTAAGCTTAAGCCTAAGCCTAAGCCTAAGCCTAAGCCTAAGCCTAAGCATAAGCCTGAGCCTAAGCCTGAGCCTAAGCCTAAGCCTAAGCCTAAGCCTAAGCCTAAGCCTAAGCTTAAGCCTAAGCCTAAGAATAAGCCTAAGCTTAAGCCTAAGCCTAAGCCTAAGCCCTAAGCCCTAAGCCCTAAGCCTAAGCTAAGCGTAAGCCTAAGCCTAAGCTTAAGCCTAAGCCTAAGCTTAAGCCTAAGCCTAAGCCTAAGCCTAAGCCTAAGCCTAAGCCCTAAGCCTAAGCCCTAAGCCTAAGCCTAAGCCTAAGCATAAGCCTGAGCCTAAGCCTGAGCCCAAGCCTAAGCCTAAGCTTAAGCTTAAGCCTAAGCCTAAGCCTAAGCCTAAGCCTAAGCCTAAGCCTAAGCCTAAGCCTAACCCTGATCCTAAGCCTAGGCCTAAGCCTAAGCCCTAAGCCTAAGCCTAAGCCTAAGCCCTAAGCCTAAGCCTAAGCCTAAGCTTAAGCCTAAGCCTAAGAATAAGCCTAAGCTTAAGCCTAAGCCTAAGCCTAAGCCCTAAGCCCTAAGCCCTAAGCCTAAGCTAAGCGTAAGCCTAAGCCTAAGCTTAAGCCTAAGCCTAAGCCTAAGCCTAAGCCTAAGCCTAAGCCTAAGCCTAAGCCTAAGCCTAAGCCTAACCCTGATCCTAAGCCTAGGCCTAAGCCTAAGCCCTAAGCCTAAGCCTAAGCCTAAGCCCTAAGCCTAAGCCTAAGCCTAAGCTTAAGCCTAAGCCTAAGAATAAGCCTAAGCTTAAGCCTAAGCCTAAGCCTAAGCCCTAAGCCCTAAGCCCTAAGCCTAAGCTAAGCGTAAGCCTAAGCCTAAGCTTAAGCCTAAGCCTAAGCCTAAGCCTAAGCCTAAGCCTAAGCCTAAGCCTAAGCCTAAGCCCTAAGCCTAAGCCCTAAGCCTAAGCCTAAGCCTAAGCATAAGCCTGAGCCTAAGCCTGAGCGTAAGCCTAAGCCTAAGCCTAAGCCTAAGACTAAGCCTAAGCCTAAGCCTAAGCCTAAGCCTAAGCCCTAAGCCTAAGCCCTAAGCCTAAGCCTAAGCCTAAGCCTAAGCCTAAGCCTAAGCCTATGCCTAAGCCTAAGCCTAACCCTGATCCTAAGCCTAGGCCTAAGCCTATACCTGAGCCTAAGCATAGGCCTAAGCCTAAGTTTCAGATTAAGCCTAAGACTAAATGTAAGCTTAAACCTAAGTCTAGTCGTTCGCGCAAGATCTAGGCCTAAGGCTAAGCCTAAGTCTAGGCCTAAGCCTAACAGTAAGCCTAAACATAAGCCTAGCCGTTCGCGCAAGCTCTAATCCTAAGTCTAAACCAAGCCTAGGCCTAAGCCTAAGCCTAAGCCTAAGCCTAAGCCTATGCCTAAGCCTAAGCCTAAGCCTAAACCTAAGCCTAAGCCTAAGCCTAAGCCTATGCCTAAGCCTAAGCCTAAGCCTAAGCCTAACCCTGATCCTAAGCCTAGGCCTAAGCCTAAGCCTAAGCCTAAGCCTAAGCTTAAGCCTAAGCCTAAGCCTAAGCCCTAAGCCTAAGCCTAAGCCCTAAGCCCTAAGCCCTAAGCCTAAGCCTAAGCCTAAGCTTAAGCCTAAGCCTAAGCCTAAGCCTAAGCCTAAGCCTAAGCATAAGCCTGAGCCTAAGCCTGAGCCTAAGCCTAAGCCTAAGCCTAAGCCTAAGCCTAAGCCTAAGCCTAAGCCTAAGCTTAAGCCTAAGCCTAAGAATAAGCCTAAGCTTAAGCCTAAGCCTAAGCCTAAGCCCTGAGCCCTAAGCCCTAAGCCTAAGCTAAGCGTAAGCCTAAGCCTAAGCTTAAGCCTAAGCCTAAGCCTAAGCCTAAGCCTAAGCCTAAGCCTAAGCCTAAGCCCTAAGCCTAAGCCCTAAGCCTAAGCCCTAAGCCTAAGCCTAAGCCTAAGCATAAGCCTAAGCCTAAGCCTAAGCCTAAGCCTAAGCCTAAGCCTAAGCCTAAGCCTATGCCTAAGCCTAAGCCTAACCCTGATCCTAAGCCTAGGCCTAAGCCTATACCTGAGCCTAAGCATAGGCCTAAGCCTAAGTTTCAGATTAAGCCTAAGACTAAATGTAAGCTTAAACCTAAGTCTAGTCGTTCGCGCAAGATCTAGGCCTAAGGCTAAGCCTAAGTCTAGGCCTAAGCCTAACAGTAAGCCTAAACATAAGCCTAGCCGTTTGCGCAAGCTCTAATCCTAAGTCTAAACCAAGCCTAGGCCTAAGCCTAAGCCTAAGCCTAAGCCTATGCCTAAGCCTAAGCCTAAGCCTAAACCTAAGCCTAAGCCTAAGCCTAAGCCTATGCCTAAGCCTAAGCCTAAGCCTAACCCTGATCCTAAGCCTAGGCCTAAGCCTAAGCCTAAGCCTAAGCCTAAGCTTAAGCCTAAGCCTAAGCCTAAGCCCTAAGCCTAAGCCTAAGCCCTAAGCCCTAAGCCCTAAGCCTAAGCCTAAGCCTAAGCTTAAGCCTAAGCCTAAGCCTAAGCCTAAGCCTAAGCCTAAGCATAAGCCTGAGCCTAAGCCTGAGCCTAAGCCTAAGCCTAAGCCTAAGCCTAAGCCTAAGCCTAAGCTTAAGCCTAAGCCTAAGAATAAGCCTAAGCTTAAGCCTAAGCCTAAGCCTAAGCCCTAAGCCCTAAGCCCTAAGCCTAAGCTAAGCGTAAGCCTAAGCCTAAGCTTAAGCCTAAGCCTAAGCCTAAGCCTAAGCCTAAGCCTAAGCCTAAGCCTAAGCCCTAAGCCTAAGCCCTAAGCCTAAGCCTAAGCCTAAGCATAAGCCTGAGCCTAAGCCTGAGCCTAAGCCTAAGCCTAAGCTTAAGCTTAAGCCTAAGCCTAAGCCTAAGCCTAAGCCTAAGCCTAAGCCTAAGCCTAAGCCTAACCCTGATCCTAAGCCTAGGCCTAAGCCTAAGCCCTAAGCCTAAGCCTAAGCCTAAGCCCTAAGCCTAAGCCTAAGCCTAAGCTTAAGCCTAAGCCTAAGAATAAGCCTAAGCTTAAGCCTAAGCCTAAGCCTAAGCCCTAAGCCCTAAGCCCTAAGCCTAAGCTAAGCGTAAGCCTAAGCCTAAGCTTAAGCCTAAGCCTAAGCCTAAGCCTAAGCCTAAGCCTAAGCCTAAGCCTAAGCCTAAGCCCTAAGCCTAAGCCCTAAGCCTAAGCCTAAGCCTAAGCATAAGCCTGAGCCTAAGCCTGAGCGTAAACCTAAGCCTAAGCCTAAGCCTAAGACTAAGCCTAAGCCTAAGCCTAAGCCTAAGCCTAAGCCCTAAGCCTAAGCCCTAAGCCTAAGCCTAAGCCTAAGCCTAAGCCTAAGCCTAAGCCTAAGCCTAAGCCTAAGCCTATGCCTAAGCCTAAGCCTAACCCTGATCCTAAGCCTAGGCCTAAGCCTATACCTGAGCCTAAGCATAGGCCTAAGCCTAAGTTTCAGATTAAGCCTAAGACTAAATGTAAGCTTAAACCTAAGTCTAGTCGTTCGCGCAAGATCTAGGCCTAAGGCTAAGCCTAAGTCTAGGCCTAAGCCTAACAGTAAGCCTAAACATAAGCCTAGCCGTTCGCGCAAGCTCTAATCCTAAGTCTAAACCAAGCCTAGGCCTAAGCCTAAGCCTAAGCCTAAGCCTAAGCCTATGCCTAAGCCTAAGCCTAAGCCTAAACCTAAGCCTAAGCCTAAGCCTAAGCCTATGCCTAAGCCTAAGCCTAAGCCTAACCCTGATCCTAAGCCTAGGCCTAAGCCTAAGCCTAAGCCTAAGCCTAAGCTTAAGCCTAAGCCTAAGCCTAAGCCCTAAGCCTAAGACTAAGCCCGAAGCCTAAGCCCTAAGCCTAAGCCTAAGCTTAAGCCTAAGCCTAAGCCTAAGCCTAAGCCTAAGCCTAAGCATAAACCTGAGCCTAAGCCTGAGCCTAAGCCTAAGCCTAAGCCTAAGCCTAAGCCTAAGCCTAAGCTTAAGCCTAAGCCTAAGAATAAGCCTAAGCTTAAGCCTAAGCCTAAGCCTAAGCCCTAAGCCCTAAGCCCTAAGCCTAAGCTAAGCGTAAGCCTAAGCCTAAGCTTAAGCCTAAGCCTAAGCCTAAGCCTAAGCCTAAGCCTAAGCCTAAGCCCTAAGCCTAAGCCTAAGCCTAAGCCTAAGCCTAAGCATAAGCCTGAGCCTAAGCCTGAGCCTAAGCCTAAGCCTAAGCTTAAGCTTAAGCCTAAGCCTAAGCCTAAGCCTAAGCCTAAGCCTAAGCCTAACCCTGATCCTAAGCCTAGGCCTAAGCCTAAGCCCTAAGCCTAAGCCTAAGCCTAAGCCCTAAGCCTAAGCCCTAAGCCTAAGCCTAAGCCTAAGCCTAAGCATAAGCCTGAGCCTAAGCCTGAGCGTAAGCCTAAGCCTAAGCCTAAGCCTAAGACTAAGCCTAAGCCTAAGCCTAAGCCTAAGCCTAAGCCCTAAGCCTAAGCCTAAGCCTAAGCCTAAGCCTAAGCCTAAGCCTAAGCCTAAGCCTAAGCCTAAGCCTAAGCCTAAGCCCTAAGCCCTAAGCCCTAAGCCTAAGCTAAGCGTAAGCCTAAGCCTAAGCTTAAGCCTAAGCCTAAGCCTAAGCCTAAGCCTAAGCCTAAGCCTAAGCCCTAAGCCTAAGCCCTAAGCCTAAGCCTAAGCCTAAGCATAAGCCTGAGCCTAAGCCTGAGCCTAAGCCTAAGCCTAAGCTTAAGCTTAAGCCTAAGCCTAAGCCTAAGCCTAAGCCTAAGCCTAAGCCTAACCCTGATCCTAAGCCTAGGCCTAAGCCTAAGCCTAAGCCTAAGCCTAAGCCTAAGCCCTAAGCCTAAGCCCTAAGCCTAAGCCTAAGCCTAAGCCTAAGCATAAGCCTGAGCCTAAGCCTGAGCGTAAGCCTAAGCCTAAGCCTAAGCCTAAGACTAAGCCTAAGCCTAAGCCTAAGCCTAAGCCTAAGCCCTAAGCCTAAGCCCTAAGCCTAAGCCTAAGCCTAAGCCTAAGCCTAAGCCTAAGCCTAAGCCTAAGCCTAAGCCTATGCCTAAGCCTAAGCCTAACCCTGATCCTAAGCCTAGGCCTAAGCCTATACCTGAGCCTAAGCATAGGCCTAAGCCTAAGTTTCAGATTAAGCCTAAGACTAAATGTAAGCTTAAACCTAAGTCTAGTCGTTCGCGCAAGATCTAGGCCTAAGGCTAAGCCTAAGTCTAGGCCTAAGCCTAACAGTAAGCCTAAACATAAGCCTAGCCGTTCGCGCAAGCTCTAATCCTAAGTCTAAACCAAGCCTAGGCCTAAGCCTAAGCCTAAGCCTAAGCCTAAGCCTATGCCTAAGCCTAAGCCTAAGCCTAAACCTAAGCCTAAGCCTAAGCCTAAGCCTATGCCTAAGCCTAAGCCTAAGCCTAAGCCTAAGCCTAAGCATAAGCCTGAGCCTAAGCCTGAGCCTAAGCCTAAGCCTAAGCCTAAGCCTAAGCCTAAGCCTAAGCTTAAGCCTAAGCCTAAGAATAAGCCTAAGCTTAAGCCTAAGCCTAAGCCTAAGCCCTAAGCCCTAAGCCTAAGCCTAAGCTAAGCGTAAGCCTAAGCCTAAGCTTAAGCCTAAGCCTAAGCCTAAGCCTAAGCCTAAGCCTAAGCCTAAGCCTAAGCCTAAGCCTAAGCCCTAAGCCTAAGCCTAAGCCTAAGCATAAGCCTGAGCCTAAGCCTGAGCCTAAGCCTAAGCCTAAGCTTAAGCTTAAGCCTAAGCCTAAGCCTAAGCCTAAGCCTAAGCCTAAGCCTAAGCCTAAGCCTAACCCTGATCCTAAGCCTAGGCCTAAGCCTAAGCCCTAAGCCTAAGCCTAAGCCTAAGCCCTAAGCCTAAGCCTAAGCCTAAGCTTAAGCCTAAGCCTAAGAATAAGCCTAAGCTTAAGCCTAAGCCTAAGCCTAAGCCCTAAGCCCTAAGCCCTAAGCCTAAGCTAAGCGTAAGCCTAAGCCTAAGCTTAAGCCTAAGCCTAAGCCTAAGCCTAAGCCTAAGCCTAAGCCTAAGCCCTAAGCCTAAGCCCTAAGCCTAAGCCTAAGCCTAAGCATAAGCCTGAGCCTAAGCCTGAGCGTAAGCCTAAGCCTAAGCCTAAGCCTAAGACTAAGCCTAAGCCTAAGCCTAAGCCTAAGCCTAAGCCCTAAGCCTAAGCCCTAAGCCTAAGCCTAAGCCTAAGCCTAAGCCTAAGCCTAAGCCTAAGCCTAAGCCTATGCCTAAGCCTAAGCCTAACCCTGATCCTAAGCCTAGGCCTAAGCCTATACCTGAGCCTAAGCATAGGCCTAAGCCTAAGTTTCAGATTAAGCCTAAGACTAAATGTAAGCTTAAACCTAAGTCTAGTCGTTCGCGCAAGATCTAGGCCTAAGGCTAAGCCTAAGTCTAGGCCTAAGCCTAACAGTAAGCCTAAACATAAGCCTAGCCGTTCGCGCAAGCTCTAATCCTAAGTCTAAACCAAGCCTAGGCCTAAGCCTAAGCCTAAGCCTAAGCCTAAGCCTATGCCTAAGCCTAAGCCTAAGCCTAAGCCTAAACCTAAGCCTAAGCCTAAGCCTAAGCCTATGCCTAAGCCTAAGCCTAAGCCTAACCCTGATCCTAAGCCTAGGCCTAAGCCTAAGCCTAAGCCTAAGCCTAAGCTTAAGCCTAAGCCTAAGCCTAAGCCCTAAGCCTAAGCCTAAGCCCTAAGCCCTAAGCCCTAAGCCTAAGCCTAAGCCTAAGCTTAAGCCTAAGCCTAAGCCTAAGCCTAAGCCTAAGCCTAAGCATAAGCCTGAGCCTAAGCCTGAGCCTAAGCCTAAGCCTAAGCCTAAGCCTAAGCCTAAGCCTAAGCTTAAGCCTAAGCCTAAGAATAAGCCTAAGCTTAAGCCTAAGCCTAAGCCTAAGCCCTAAGCCCTAAGCCTAAGCCTAAGCTAAGCGTAAGCCTAAGCCTAAGCTTAAGCCTAAGCCTAAGCCTAAGCCTAAGCCTAAGCCTAAGCCTAAGCCTAAGCCCTAAGCCTAAGCCCTAAGCCTAAGCCTAAGCCTAAGCATAAGCCTGAGCCTAAGCCTGAGCCTAAGCCTAAGCCTAAGCTTAAGCTTAAGCTTAAGCCTAAGCCTAAGCCTAAGCCTAAGCCTAAGCCTAAGCCTAAGCCTAAGCCTAAGCCTAACCCTGATCCTAAGCCTAGGCCTAAGCCTAAGCCCTAAGCCTAAGCCTAAGCCTAAGCCCTAAGCCTAAGCCCTAAGCCTAAGCCTAAGCCTAAGCATAAGCCTGAGCCTAAGCCTGAGCGTAAGCCTAAGCCTAAGCCTAAGCCTAAGACTAAGCCTAAGCCTAAGCCTAAGCCTAAGCCTAAGCCCTAAGCCTAAGCCCTAAGCCTAAGCCTAAGCCTAAGCCTAAGCCTAAGCCTAAGCCTAAGCCTAAGCCTATGCCTAAGCCTAAGCCTAACCCTGATCCTAAGCCTAGGCCTAAGCCTATACCTGAGCCTAAGCATAGGCCTAAGCCTAAGTTTCAGATTAAGCCTAAGACTAAATGTAAGCTTAAACCTAAGTCCAGTCGTTCGCGCAAGATCTAGGCCTAAGGCTAAGCCTAAGTCTAGGCCTAAGCCTAACAGTAAGCCTAAACATAAGCCTAGCCGTTCGCGCAAGCTCTAATCCTAAGTCTAAACCAAGCCTAGGCCTAAGCCTAAGCCTAAGCCTAAGCCTAAGCCTAAGCCTATGCCTAAGCCTAAGCCTAAGCCTAAACCTAAGCCTAAGCCTAAGCGTAAGCCTATGCCTAAGCCTAAGCCTAAGCCTAACCCTGATCCTAAGCCTAGGCCTAAGCCTAAGCCTAAGCCTAAGCCTAAGCTTAAGCCTAAGCCTAAGCCTAAGCCCTAAGCCTAAGCCTAAGCCCTAAGCCCTAAGCCCTAAGCCTAAGCCTAAGCCTAAGCTTAAGCCTAAGCCTAAGCCTAAGCCTAAGCCTAAGCCTAAGCATAAGCCTGAGCCTAAGCCTGAGCCTAAGCCTAAGCCTAAGCCTAAGCCTAAGCCTAAGCCTAAGCTTAAGCCTAAGCCTAAGAATAAGCCTAAGCTTAAGCCTAAGCCTAAGCCTAAGCCCTAAGCCCTAAGCCCTAAGCCTAAGCTAAGCGTAAGCCTAAGCCTAAGCTTAAGCCTAAGCCTAAGCCTAAGCCTAAGCCTAAGCCTAAGCCTAAGCCCTAAGCCTAAGCCCTAAGCCTAAGCCTAAGCCTAAGCATAAGCCTGAGCCTAAGCCTGAGCCTAAGCCTAAGCCTAAGCTTAAGCTTAAGCCTAAGCCTAAGCCTAAGCCTAAGCCTAAGCCTAAGCCTAAGCCTAAGCCTAACCCTGATCCTAAGCCTAGGCCTAAGCCTAAGCCCTAAGCCTAAGCCTAAGCCTAAGCCCTAAGCCTAAGCCTAAGCCTAAGCTTAAGCCTAAGCCTAAGAATAAGCCTAAGCTTAAGCCTAAGCCTAAGCCTAAGCCCTAAGCCCTAAGCCCTAAGCCTAAGCTAAGCGTAAGCCTAAGCCTAAGCTTAAGCTTAAGCCTAAGCCTAAGAATAAGCCTAAGCTTAAGCCTAAGCCTAAGCCTAAGCCCTAAGCCCTAAGCCCTAAGCCTAAGCCTAAGCCTAAGCATAAGCCTGAGCCTAAGCCTGAGCGTAAGCCTAAGCCTAAGCCTAAGCCTAAGACTAAGCCTAAGCCTAAGCCTAAGCCTAAGCCTAAGCCCTAAGCCTAAGCCCTAAGCCTAAGCCTAAGCCTAAGCCTAAGCCTAAGCCTAAGCCTAAGCCTAAGCCTATGCCTAAGCCTAAGCCTAACCCTGATCCTAAGCCTAGGCCTAAGCCTATACCTGAGCCTAAGCATAGGCCTAAGCCTAAGTTTCAGATTAAGCCTAAGACTAAATGTAAGCTTAAACCTAAGTCTAGTCGTTCGCGCAAGATCTAGGCCTAAGGCTAAGCCTAAGTCTAGGCCTAAGCCTAACAGTAAGCCTAAACATAAGCCTAGCCGTTCGCGCAAGCTCTAATCCTAAGTCTAAACCAAGCCTAGGCCTAAGCCTAAGCCTAAGCCTAAGCCTAAGCCTATGCCTAAGCCTAAGCCTAAGCCTAAGCCTAAACCTAAGCCTAAGCCTAAGCCTAAGCCTATGCCTAAGCCTAAGCCTAAGCCTAACCCTGATCCTAAGCCTAGGCCTAAGCCTAAGCCTAAGCCTAAGCCTAAGCTTAAGCCTAAGCCTAAGCCTAAGCCCTAAGCCTAAGCCTAAGCCCTAAGCCCTAAGCCCTAAGCCTAAGCCTAAGCCTAAGCTTAAGCCTAAGCCTAAGCCTAAGCCTAAGCCTAAGCCTAAGCATAAGCCTGAGCCTAAGCCTGAGCCTAAGCCTAAGCCTAAGCCTAAGCCTAAGCCTAAGCCTAAGCTTAAGCCTAAGCCTAAGAATAAGCCTAAGCTTAAGCCTAAGCCTAAGCCTAAGCCCTAAGCCCTAAGCCCTAAGCCTAAGCTAAGCGTAAGCCTAAGCCTAAGCTTAAGCCTAAGCCTAAGCCTAAGCCTAAGCCTAAGCCTAAGCCTAAGCCTAAGCCCTAAGCCTAAGCCCTAAGCCTAAGCCTAAGCCTAAGCATAAGCCTGAGCCTAAGCCTGAGCCTAAGCCTAAGCCTAAGCTTAAGCTTAAGCTTAAGCCTAAGCCTAAGCCTAAGCCTAAGCCTAAGCCTAAGCCTAAGCCTAAGCCTAAGCCTAACCCTGATCCTAAGCCTAGGCCTAAGCCTAAGCCCTAAGCCTAAGCCTAAGCCTAAGCCCTAAGCCTAAGCCCTAAGCCTAAGCCTAAGCCTAAGCATAAGCCTGAGCCTAAGCCTGAGCGTAAGCCTAAGCCTAAGCCTAAGCCTAAGACTAAGCCTAAGCCTAAGCCTAAGCCTAAGCCTAAGCCCTAAGCCTAAGCCCTAAGCCTAAGCCTAAGCCTAAGCCTAAGCCTAAGCCTAAGCCTAAGCCTAAGCCTATGCCTAAGCCTAAGCCTAACCCTGATCCTAAGCCTAGGCCTAAGCCTATACCTGAGCCTAAGCATAGGCCTAAGCCTAAGTTTCAGATTAAGCCTAAGACTAAATGTAAGCTTAAACCTAAGTCTAGTCGTTCGCGCAAGATCTAGGCCTAAGGCTAAGCCTAAGTCTAGGCCTAAGCCTAACAGTAAGCCTAAACATAAGCCTAGCCGTTCGCGCAAGCTCTAATCCTAAGTCTAAACCAAGCCTAGGCCTAAGCCTAAGCCTAAGCCTAAGCCTAAGCCTAAGCCTATGCCTAAGCCTAAGCCTAAGCCTAAACCTAAGCCTAAGCCTAAGCGTAAGCCTATGCCTAAGCCTAAGCCTAAGCCTAACCCTGATCCTAAGCCTAGGCCTAAGCCTAAGCCTAAGCCTAAGCCTAAGCTTAAGCCTAAGCCTAAGCCTAAGCCCTAAGCCTAAGCCTAAGCCCTAAGCCCTAAGCCCTAAGCCTAAGCCTAAGCCTAAGCTTAAGCCTAAGCCTAAGCCTAAGCCTAAGCCTAAGCCTAAGCATAAGCCTGAGCCTAAGCCTGAGCCTAAGCCTAAGCCTAAGCCTAAGCCTAAGCCTAAGCCTAAGCTTAAGCCTAAGCCTAAGAATAAGCCTAAGCTTAAGCCTAAGCCTAAGCCTAAGCCCTAAGCCCTAAGCCCTAAGCCTAAGCTAAGCGTAAGCCTAAGCCTAAGCTTAAGCCTAAGCCTAAGCCTAAGCCTAAGCCTAAGCCTAAGCCTAAGCCCTAAGCCTAAGCCCTAAGCCTAAGCCTAAGCCTAAGCATAAGCCTGAGCCTAAGCCTGAGCCTAAGCCTAAGCCTAAGCTTAAGCTTAAGCCTAAGCCTAAGCCTAAGCCTAAGCCTAAGCCTAAGCCTAAGCCTAAGCCTAACCCTGATCCTAAGCCTAGGCCTAAGCCTAAGCCCTAAGCCTAAGCCTAAGCCTAAGCCCTAAGCCTAAGCCTAAGCCTAAGCTTAAGCCTAAGCCTAAGAATAAGCCTAAGCTTAAGCCTAAGCCTAAGCCTAAGCCCTAAGCCCTAAGCCCTAAGCCTAAGCTAAGCGTAAGCCTAAGCCTAAGCTTAAGCCTAAGCCTAAGCCTAAGCCTAAGCCTAAGCCTAAGCCTAAGCCTAAGCCTAAGCCCTAAGCCTAAGCCCTAAGCCTAAGCCTAAGCCTAAGCATAAGCCTGAGCCTAAGCCTGAGCGTAAGCCTAAGCCTAAGCCTAAGCCTAAGACTAAGCCTAAGCCTAAGCCTAAGCCTAAGCCTAAGCCCTAAGCCTAAGCCCTAAGCCTAAGCCTAAGCCTAAGCCTAAGCCTAAGCCTAAGCCTAAGCCTAAGCCTATGCCTAAGCCTAAGCCTAACCCTGATCCTAAGCCTAGGCCTAAGCCTATAGCTGAGCCTAAGCATAGGCCTAAGCCTAAGTTTCAGATTAAGCCTAAGACTAAATGTAAGCTTAAACCTAAGTCTAGTCGTTCGCGCAAGATCTAGGCCTAAGGCTAAGCCTAAGTCTAGGCCTAAGCCTAACAGTAAGCCTAAACATAAGCCTAGCCGTTCGCGCAAGCTCTAATCCTAAGTCTAAACCAAGCCTAGGCCTAAGCCTAAGCCTAAGCCTAAGCCTAAGCCTATGCCTAAGCCTAAGCCTAAGCCTAAACCTAAGCCTAAGCCTAAGCCTAAGCCTATGCCTAAGCCTAAGCCTAAGCCTAACCCTGATCCTAAGCCTAGGCCTAAGCCTAAGCCTAAGCCTAAGCCTAAGCTTAAGCCTAAGCCTAAGCCTAAGCCCTAAGCCTAAGCCTAAGCCCTAAGCCCTAAGCCCTAAGCCTAAGCCTAAGCCTAAGCTTAAGCCTAAGCTTAAGCCTAAGCCTAAGCCTAAGCCCTAAGCCCTAAGCCCTAAGCCTAAGCTAAGCGTAAGCCTAAGCCTAAGCTTAAGCCTAAGCCTAAGCCTAAGCCTAAGCCTAAGCCTAAGCCTAAGCCTAAGCCCTAAGCCTAAGCCCTAAGCCTAAGCCTAAGCCTAAGCATAAGCCTGAGCCTAAGCCTGAGCCTAAGCCTAAGCCTAAGCTTAAGCTTAAGCCTAAGCCTAAGCCTAAGCCTAAGCCTAAGCCTAAGCCTAAGCCTAAGCCTAACCCTGATCCTAAGCCTAGGCCTAAGCCTAAGCCCTAAGCCTAAGCCTAAGCCTAAGCCCTAAGCCTAAGCCTAAGCCTAAGCTTAAGCCTAAGCCTAAGAATAAGCCTAAGCTTAAGCCTAAGCCTAAGCCTAAGCCCTAAGCCCTAAGCCCTAAGCCTAAGCTAAGCGTAAGCCTAAGCCTAAGCTTAAGCCTAAGCCTAAGCCTAAGCCTAAGCCTAAGCCTAAGCCTAAGCCTAAGCCTAAGCCCTAAGCCTAAGCCCTAAGCCTAAGCCTAAGCCTAAGCATAAGCCTGAGCCTAAGCCTGAGCGTAAGCCTAAGCCTAAGCCTAAGCCTAAGACTAAGCCTAAGCCTAAGCCTAAGCCTAAGCCTAAGCCCTAAGCCTAAGCCCTAAGCCTAAGCCTAAGCCTAAGCCTAAGCCTAAGCCTAAGCCTAAGCCTAAGCCTAAGCCTATGCCTAAGCCTAAGCCTAACCCTGATCCTAAGCCTAGGCCTAAGCCTATACCTGAGCCTAAGCATAGGCCTAAGCCTAAGTTTCAGATTAAGCCTAAGACTAAATGTAAGCTTAAACCTAAGTCTAGTCGTTCGCGCAAGATCTAGGCCTAAGGCTAAGCCTAAGTCTAGGCCTAAGCCTAACAGTAAGCCTAAACATAAGCCTAGCCGTTCGCGCAAGCTCTAATCCTAAGTCTAAACCAAGCCTAGGCCTAAGCCTAAGCCTAAGCCTAAGCCTAAGCCTATGCCTAAGCCTAAGCCTAAGCCTAAACCTAAGCCTAAGCCTAAGCCTAAGCCTATGCCTAAGCCTAAGCCTAAGCCTAACCCTGATCCTAAGCCTAGGCCTAAGCCTAAGCCTAAGCCTAAGCCTAAGCTTAAGCCTAAGCCTAAGCCTAAGCCCTAAGCCTAAGACTAAGCCCGAAGCCCTAAGCCCTAAGCCTAAGCCTAAGCTTAAGCCTAAGCCTAAGCCTAAGCCTAAGCCTAAGCCTAAGCATAAACCTGAGCCTAAGCCTGAGCCTAAGCCTAAGCCTAAGCCTAAGCCTAAGCCTAAGCCTAAGCTTAAGCCTAAGCCTAAGAATAAGCCTAAGCTTAAGCCTAAGCCTAAGCCTAAGCCCTAAGCCCTAAGCCCTAAGCCTAAGCTAAGCGTAAGCCTAAGCCTAAGCTTAAGCCTAAGCCTAAGCCTAAGCCTAAGCCTAAGCCTAAGCCTAAGCCCTAAGCCTAAGCCCTAAGCCTAAGCCTAAGCCTAAGCATAAGCCTGAGCCTAAGCCTGAGCCTAAGCCTAAGCCTAAGCTTAAGCTTAAGCCTAAGCCTAAGCCTAAGCCTAAGCCTAAGCCTAAGCCTAACCCTGATCCTAAGCCTAGGCCTAAGCCTAAGCCCTAAGCCTAAGCCTAAGCCTAAGCCCTAAGCCTAAGCCCTAAGCCTAAGCCTAAGCCTAAGCCTAAGCATAAGCCTGAGCCTAAGCCTGAGCGTAAGCCTAAGCCTAAGCCTAAGCCTAAGACTAAGCCTAAGCCTAAGCCTAAGCCTAAGCCTAAGCCCTAAGCCTAAGCCCTAAGCCTAAGCCTAAGCCTAAGCCTAAGCCTAAGCCTAAGCCTAAGCCTAAGCCTAAGCCTATGCCTAAGCCTAAGCCTAACCCTGATCCTAAGCCTAGGCCTAAGCCTATACCTGAGCCTAAGCATAGGCCTAAGCCTAAGTTTCAGATTAAGCCTAAGACTAAATGTAAGCTTAAACCTAAGTCTAGTCGTTCGCGCAAGATCTAGGCCTAAGGCTAAGCCTAAGTCTAGGCCTAAGCCTAACAGTAAGCCTAAACATAAGCCTAGCCGTTCGCGCAAGCTCTAATCCTAAGTCTAAACCAAGCCTAGGCCTAAGCCTAAGCCTAAGCCTAAGCCTAAGCCTATGCCTAAGCCTAAGCCTAAGCCTAAACCTAAGCCTAAGCCTAAGCCTAAGCCTATGCCTAAGCCTAAGCCTAAGCCTAAGCCTAAGCCCTAAGCCCTAAGCCCTAAGCCTAAGCTAAGCGTAAGCCTAAGCCTAAGCTTAAGCCTAAGCCTAAGCCTAAGCCTAAGCCTAAGCCTAAGCCTAAGCCTAAGCCTAAGCCCTAAGCCTAAGCCCTAAGCCTAAGCCTAAGCCTAAGCATAAGCCTGAGCCTAAGCCTGAGCGTAAGCCTAAGCCTAAGCCTAAGCCTAAGACTAAGCCTAAGCCTAAGCCTAAGCCTAAGCCTAAGCCCTAAGCCTAAGCCCTAAGCCTAAGCCTAAGCCTAAGCCTAAGCCTAAGCCTAAGCCTAAGCCTAAGCCTATGCCTAAGCCTAAGCCTAACCCTGATCCTAAGCCTAGGCCTAAGCCTATAGCTGAGCCTAAGCATAGGCCTAAGCCTAAGTTTCAGATTAAGCCTAAGACTAAATGTAAGCTTAAACCTAAGTCTAGTCGTTCGCGCAAGATCTAGGCCTAAGGCTAAGCCTAAGTCTAGGCCTAAGCCTAACAGTAAGCCTAAACATAAGCCTAGCCGTTCGCGCAAGCTCTAATCCTAAGTCTAAACCAAGCCTAGGCCTAAGCCTAAGCCTAAGCCTAAGCCTAAGCCTATGCCTAAGCCTAAGCCTAAGCCTAAACCTAAGCCTAAGCCTAAGCCTAAGCCTATGCCTAAGCCTAAGCCTAAGCCCAACCCTGATCCTAAGCCTAGGCCTAAGCCTAAGCCTAAGCCTAAGCCTAAGCTTAAGCCTAAGCCTAAGCCTAAGCCCTAAGCCTAAGCCTAAGCCCTAAGCCCTAAGCCCTAAGCCTAAGCCTAAGCCTAAGCTTAAGCCTAAGCTTAAGCCTAAGCCTAAGCCTAAGCCCTAAGCCCTAAGCCCTAAGCCCTAAGCCTAAGCTAAGCGTAAGCCTAAGCCTAAGCTTAAGCCTAAGCCTAAGCCTAAGCCTAAGCCTAAGCCTAAGCCTAAGCCTAAGCCTAAGCCCTAAGCCTAAGCCCTAAGCCTAAGCCTAAGCCTAAGCATAAGCCTGAGCCTAAGCCTGAGCGTAAGCCTAAGCCTAAGCCTAAGCCTAAGACTAAGCCTAAGCCTAAGCCTAAGCCTAAGCCTAAGCCCTAAGCCTAAGCCCTAAGCCTAAGCCTAAGCCTAAGCCAAAGCCTAAGCCTAAGCCTAAGCCTAAGCCTAAGCCTATGCCTAAGCCTAAGCCTAACCCTGATCCTAAGCCTAGGCCTAAGCCTATACCTGAGCCTAAGCATAGGCCTAAGCCTAAGTTTCAGATTAAGCCTAAGACTAAATGTAAGCTTAAACCTAAGTCTAGTCGTTCGCGCAAGATCTAGGCCTAAGGCTAAGCCTAAGTCTAGGCCTAAGCCTAACAGTAAGCCTAAACATAAGCCTAGCCGTTCGCGCAAGCTCTAATCCTAAGTCTAAACCAAGCCTAGGCCTAAGCCTAAGCCTAAGCCTAAGCCTAAGCCTATGCCTAAGCCTAAGCCTAAGCCTAAACCTAAGCCTAAGCCTAAGCCTAAGCCTATGCCTAAGCCTAAGCCTAAGCCTAACCCTGATCCTAAGCCTAGGCCTAAGCCTAAGCCTAAGCCTAAGCCTAAGCTTAAGCCTAAGCCTAAGCCTAAGCCCTAAGCCTAAGACTAAGCCCGAAGCCCTAAGCCCTAAGCCTAAGCCTAAGCTTAAGCCTAAGCCTAAGCCTAAGCCTAAGCCTAAGCCTAAGCATAAACCTGAGCCTAAGCCTGAGCCTAAGCCTAAGCCTAAGCCTAAGCCTAAGCCTAAGCCTAAGCTTAAGCCTAAGCCTAAGAATAAGCCTAAGCTTAAGCCTAAGCCTAAGCCTAAGCCCTAAGCCCTAAGCCCTAAGCCTAAGCTAAGCGTAAGCCTAAGCCTAAGCTTAAGCCTAAGCCTAAGCCTAAGCCTAAGCCTAAGCCTAAGCCTAAGCCCTAAGCCTAAGCCCTAAGCCTAAGCCTAAGCCTAAGCATAAGCCTGAGCCTAAGCCTGAGCCTAAGCCTAAGCCTAAGCTTAAGCTTAAGCCTAAGCCTAAGCCTAAGCCTAAGCCTAAGCCTAAGCCTAACCCTGATCCTAAGCCTAGGCCTAAGCCTAAGCCCTAAGCCTAAGCCTAAGCCTAAGCCCTAAGCCTAAGCCCTAAGCCTAAGCCTAAGCCTAAGCCTAAGCATAAGCCTGAGCCTAAGCCTGAGCGTAAGCCTAAGCCTAAGCCTAAGCCTAAGACTAAGCCTAAGCCTAAGCCTAAGCCTAAGCCTAAGCCCTAAGCCTAAGCCCTAAGCCTAAGCCTAAGCCTAAGCCTAAGCCTAAGCCTAAGCCTAAGCCTAAGCCTAAGCCTATGCCTAAGCCTAAGCCTAACCCTGATCCTAAGCCTAGGCCTAAGCCTATACCTGAGCCTAAGCATAGGCCTAAGCCTAAGTTTCAGATTAAGCCTAAGACTAAATGTAAGCTTAAACCTAAGTCTAGTCGTTCGCGCAAGATCTAGGCCTAAGGCTAAGCCTAAGTCTAGGCCTAAGCCTAACAGTAAGCCTAAACATAAGCCTAGCCGTTCGCGCAAGCTCTAATCCTAAGTCTAAACCAAGCCTAGGCCTAAGCCTAAGCCTAAGCCTAAGCCTAAGCCTATGCCTAAGCCTAAGCCTAAGCCTAAACCTAAGCCTAAGCCTAAGCCTAAGCCTATGCCTAAGCCTAAGCCTAAGCCTAAGCCTAAGCCCTAAGCCCTAAGCCCTAAGCCTAAGCTAAGCGTAAGCCTAAGCCTAAGCTTAAGCCTAAGCCTAAGCCTAAGCCTAAGCCTAAGCCTAAGCCTAAGCCTAAGCCTAAGCCCTAAGCCTAAGCCCTAAGCCTAAGCCTAAGCCTAAGCATAAGCCTGAGCCTAAGCCTGAGCGTAAGCCTAAGCCTAAGCCTAAGCCTAAGACTAAGCCTAAGCCTAAGCCTAAGCCTAAGCCTAAGCCCTAAGCCTAAGCCCTAAGCCTAAGCCTAAGCCTAAGCCTAAGCCTAAGCCTAAGCCTAAGCCTAAGCCTATGCCTAAGCCTAAGCCTAACCCTGATCCTAAGCCTAGGCCTAAGCCTATAGCTGAGCCTAAGCATAGGCCTAAGCCTAAGTTTCAGATTAAGCCTAAGACTAAATGTAAGCTTAAACCTAAGTCTAGTCGTTCGCGCAAGATCTAGGCCTAAGGCTAAGCCTAAGTCTAGGCCTAAGCCTAACAGTAAGCCTAAACATAAGCCTAGCCGTTCGCGCAAGCTCTAATCCTAAGTCTAAACCAAGCCTAGGCCTAAGCCTAAGCCTAAGCCTAAGCCTAAGCCTATGCCTAAGCCTAAGCCTAAGCCTAAACCTAAGCCTAAGCCTAAGCCTAAGCCTATGCCTAAGCCTAAGCCTAAGCCCAACCCTGATCCTAAGCCTAGGCCTAAGCCTAAGCCTAAGCCTAAGCCTAAGCTTAAGCCTAAGCCTAAGCCTAAGCCCTAAGCCTAAGCCTAAGCCCTAAGCCCTAAGCCCTAAGCCTAAGCCTAAGCCTAAGCTTAAGCCTAAGCTTAAGCCTAAGCCTAAGCCTAAGCCCTAAGCCCTAAGCCCTAAGCCTAAGCTAAGCGTAAGCCTAAGCCTAAGCTTAAGCCTAAGCCTAAGCCTAAGCCTAAGCCTAAGCCTAAGCCTAAGCCTAAGCCCTAAGCCTAAGCCCTAAGCCTAAGCCTAAGCCTAAGCATAAGCCTGAGCCTAAGCCTGAGCCTAAGCCTAAGCCTAAGCTTAAGCTTAAGCCTAAGCCTAAGCCTAAGCCTAAGCCTAAGCCTAAGCCTAAGCCTAAGCCTAACCCTGATCCTAAGCCTAGGCCTAAGCCTAAGCCCTAAGCCTAAGCCTAAGCCTAAGCCCTAAGCCTAAGCCTAAGCCTAAGCTTAAGCCTAAGCCTAAGAATAAGCCTAAGCTTAAGCCTAAGCCTAAGCCTAAGCCCTAAGCCCTAAGCCCTAAGCCTAAGCTAAGCGTAAGCCTAAGCCTAAGCTTAAGCCTAAGCCTAAGCCTAAGCCTAAGCCTAAGCCTAAGCCTAAGCCTAAGCCTAAGCCCTAAGCCTAAGCCCTAAGCCTAAGCCTAAGCCTAAGCATAAGCCTGAGCCTAAGCCTGAGCGTAAGCCTAAGCCTAAGCCTAAGCCTAAGACTAAGCCTAAGCCTAAGCCTAAGCCTAAGCCTAAGCCCTAAGCCTAAGCCCTAAGCCTAAGCCTAAGCCTAAGCCTAAGCCTAAGCCTAAGCCTAAGCCTAAGCCTAAGCCTATGCCTAAGCCTAAGCCTAACCCTGATCCTAAGCCTAGGCCTAAGCCTATACCTGAGCCTAAGCATAGGCCTAAGCCTAAGTTTCAGATTAAGCCTAAGACTAAATGTAAGCTTAAACCTAAGTCTAGTCGTTCGCGCAAGATCTAGGCCTAAGGCTAAGCCTAAGTCTAGGCCTAAGCCTAACAGTAAGCCTAAACATAAGCCTAGCCGTTCGCGCAAGCTCTAATCCTAAGTCTAAACCAAGCCTAGGCCTAAGCCTAAGCCTAAGCCTAAGCCTAAGCCTAACCTAAGCCTAAGCCTAAGCCTAAGCCTAAGCCTAAGCCTAAGCCTAAGCCTAAGCCTAAGCCTAAGCCTAAGCCTAAGCCTAAGCCTAAGCCTAAGCCTAAGCCTAAGCCTAAGCCTAAGCCTAAGCCTAAGCCCTAAGCCTAAGCCCTAAGCCTAAGCCTAAGCCTAAGCATAAGCCTGAGCCTAAGCCTGAGCGTAAGCCTAAGCCTAAGCCTAAGCCTAAGACTAAGCCTAAGCCTAAGCCTAAGCCTAAGCCTAAGCCCTAAGCCTAAGCCCTAAGCCTAAGCCTAAGCCTAAGCCTAAGCCTAAGCCTAAGCCTAAGCCTAAGCCTAAGCCTATGCCTAAGCCTAAGCCTAACCCTGATCCTAAGCCTAGGCCTAAGCCTATACCTGAGCCTAAGCATAGGCCTAAGCCTAAGTTTCAGATTAAGCCTAAGACTAAATGTAAGCTTAAACCTAAGTCTAGTCGTTCGCGCAAGATCTAGGCCTAAGGCTAAGCCTAAGTCTAGGCCTAAGCCTAACAGTAAGCCTAAACATAAGCCTAGCCGTTCGCGCAAGCTCTAATCCTAAGTCTAAACCAAGCCTAGGCCTAAGCCTAAGCCTAAGCCTAAGCCTAAGCCTATGCCTAAGCCTAAGCCTAAGCCTAAACCTAAGCCTAAGCCTAAGCCTAAGCCTATGCCTAAGCCTAAGCCTAAGCCTAACCCTGATCCTAAGCCTAGGCCTAAGCCTAAGCCTAAGCCTAAGCCTAAGCTTAAGCCTAAGCCTAAGCCTAAGCCCTAAGCCTAAGACTAAGCCCGAAGCCCTAAGCCCTAAGCCTAAGCCTAAGCTTAAGCCTAAGCCTAAGCCTAAGCCTAAGCCTAAGCCTAAGCATAAACCTGAGCCTAAGCCTGAGCCTAAGCCTAAGCCTAAGCCTAAGCCTAAGCCTAAGCCTAAGCTTAAGCCTAAGCCTAAGAATAAGCCTAAGCTTAAGCCTAAGCCTAAGCCTAAGCCCTAAGCCCTAAGCCCTAAGCCTAAGCTAAGCGTAAGCCTAAGCCTAAGCTTAAGCCTAAGCCTAAGCCTAAGCCTAAGCCTAAGCCTAAGCCTAAGCCCTAAGCCTAAGCCCTAAGCCTAAGCCTAAGCCTAAGCATAAGCCTGAGCCTAAGCCTGAGCCTAAGCCTAAGCCTAAGCTTAAGCTTAAGCCTAAGCCTAAGCCTAAGCCTAAGCCTAAGCCTAAGCCTAACCCTGATCCTAAGCCTAGGCCTAAGCCTAAGCCCTAAGCCTAAGCCTAAGCCTAAGCCCTAAGCCTAAGCCCTAAGCCTAAGCCTAAGCCTAAGCCTAAGCATAAGCCTGAGCCTAAGCCTGAGCGTAAGCCTAAGCCTAAGCCTAAGCCTAAGACTAAGCCTAAGCCTAAGCCTAAGCCTAAGCCTAAGCCCTAAGCCTAAGCCCTAAGCCTAAGCCTAAGCCTAAGCCTAAGCCTAAGCCTAAGCCTAAGCCTAAGCCTAAGCCTATGCCTAAGCCTAAGCCTAACCCTGATCCTAAGCCTAGGCCTAAGCCTATACCTGAGCCTAAGCATAGGCCTAAGCCTAAGTTTCAGATTAAGCCTAAGACTAAATGTAAGCTTAAACCTAAGTCTAGTCGTTCGCGCAAGATCTAGGCCTAAGGCTAAGCCTAAGTCTAGGCCTAAGCCTAACAGTAAGCCTAAACATAAGCCTAGCCGTTCGCGCAAGCTCTAATCCTAAGTCTAAACCAAGCCTAGGCCTAAGCCTAAGCCTAAGCCTAAGCCTAAGCCTATGCCTAAGCCTAAGCCTAAGCCTAAACCTAAGCCTAAGCCTAAGCCTAAGCCTATGCCTAAGCCTAAGCCTAAGCCTAAGCCTAAGCCCTAAGCCCTAAGCCCTAAGCCTAAGCTAAGCGTAAGCCTAAGCCTAAGCTTAAGCCTAAGCCTAAGCCTAAGCCTAAGCCTAAGCCTAAGCCTAAGCCTAAGCCTAAGCCCTAAGCCTAAGCCCTAAGCCTAAGCCTAAGCCTAAGCATAAGCCTGAGCCTAAGCCTGAGCGTAAGCCTAAGCCTAAGCCTAAGCCTAAGACTAAGCCTAAGCCTAAGCCTAAGCCTAAGCCTAAGCCCTAAGCCTAAGCCCTAAGCCTAAGCCTAAGCCTAAGCCTAAGCCTAAGCCTAAGCCTAAGCCTAAGCCTATGCCTAAGCCTAAGCCTAACCCTGATCCTAAGCCTAGGCCTAAGCCTATAGCTGAGCCTAAGCATAGGCCTAAGCCTAAGTTTCAGATTAAGCCTAAGACTAAATGTAAGCTTAAACCTAAGTCTAGTCGTTCGCGCAAGATCTAGGCCTAAGGCTAAGCCTAAGTCTAGGCCTAAGCCTAACAGTAAGCCTAAACATAAGCCTAGCCGTTCGCGCAAGCTCTAATCCTAAGTCTAAACCAAGCCTAGGCCTAAGCCTAAGCCTAAGCCTAAGCCTAAGCCTATGCCTAAGCCTAAGCCTAAGCCTAAACCTAAGCCTAAGCCTAAGCCTAAGCCTATGCCTAAGCCT
Organism: Baylisascaris procyonis; assembly: GCA_037389465.1. Lineage (NCBI taxonomy): Eukaryota > Metazoa > Nematoda > Chromadorea > Rhabditida > Ascarididae > Baylisascaris > Baylisascaris procyonis. The sequence continues at coordinate 70,665 of JAZARR010000200.1, forward strand.
AAGCCTAAGCCTAACCCTGATCCTAAGCCTAGGCCTAAGCCTAAGCCTAAGCCTAAGCCTAAGCTTAAGCCTAAGCCTAAGCCTAAGCCCTAAGCCTAAGCCTAAGCCCTAAGCCCTAAGCCCTAAGCCTAAGCCTAAGCCTAAGCTTAAGCCTAAGCTTAAGCCTAAGCCTAAGCCTAAGCCCTAAGCCCTAAGCCCTAAGCCTAAGCTAAGCGTAAGCCTAAGCCTAAGCTTAAGCCTAAGCCTAAGCCTAAGCCTAAGCCTAAGCCTAAGCCTAAGCCTAAGCCCTAAGCCTAAGCCCTAAGCCTAAGCCTAAGCCTAAGCATAAGCCTGAGCCTAAGCCTGAGCCTAAGCCTAAGCCTAAGCTTAAGCTTAAGCCTAAGCCTAAGCCTAAGCCTAAGCCTAAGCCTAAGCCTAAGCCTAAGCCTAACCCTGATCCTAAGCCTAGGCCTAAGCCTAAGCCCTAAGCCTAAGCCTAAGCCTAAGCCCTAAGCCTAAGCCTAAGCCTAAGCTTAAGCCTAAGCCTAAGAATAAGCCTAAGCTTAAGCCTAAGCCTAAGCCTAAGCCCTAAGCCCTAAGCCCTAAGCCTAAGCTAAGCGTAAGCCTAAGCCTAAGCTTAAGCCTAAGCCTAAGCCTAAGCCTAAGCCTAAGCCTAAGCCTAAGCCTAAGCCTAAGCCCTAAGCCTAAGCCCTAAGCCTAAGCCTAAGCCTAAGCATAAGCCTGAGCCTAAGCCTGAGCGTAAGCCTAAGCCTAAGCCTAAGCCTAAGACTAAGCCTAAGCCTAAGCCTAAGCCTAAGCCTAAGCCCTAAGCCTAAGCCCTAAGCCTAAGCCTAAGCCTAAGCCTAAGCCTAAGCCTAAGCCTAAGCCTAAGCCTAAGCCTAAGCCTAAGCCTATGCCTAAGCCTAAGCCTAACCCTGATCCTAAGCCTAGGCCTAAGCCTATACCTGAGCCTAAGCATAGGCCTAAGCCTAAGTTTCAGATTAAGCCTAAGACTAAATGTAAGCTTAAACCTAAGTCTAGTCGTTCGCGCAAGATCTAGGCCTAAGGCTAAGCCTAAGTCTAGGCCTAAGCCTAACAGTAAGCCTAAACATAAGCCTAGCCGTTCGCGCAAGCTCTAATCCTAAGTCTAAACCAAGCCTAGGCCTAAGCCTAAGCCTAAGCCTAAGCCTAAGCCTATGCCTAAGCCTAAGCCTAAGCCTAAACCTAAGCCTAAGCCTAAGCCTAAGCCTATGCCTAAGCCTAAGCCTAAGCCTAACCCTGATCCTAAGCCTAGGCCTAAGCCTAAGCCTAAGCCTAAGCCTAAGCTTAAGCCTAAGCCTAAGCCTAAGCCCTAAGCCTAAGACTAAGCCCGAAGCCCTAAGCCCTAAGCCTAAGCCTAAGCTTAAGCCTAAGCCTAAGCCTAAGCCTAAGCCTAAGCCTAAGCATAAACCTGAGCCTAAGCCTGAGCCTAAGCCTAAGCCTAAGCCTAAGCCTAAGCCTAAGCCTAAGCTTAAGCCTAAGCCTAAGAATAAGCCTAAGCTTAAGCCTAAGCCTAAGCCTAAGCCCTAAGCCCTAAGCCCTAAGCCTAAGCTAAGCGTAAGCCTAAGCCTAAGCTTAAGCCTAAGCCTAAGCCTAAGCCTAAGCCTAAGCCTAAGCCTAAGCCTAAGCCTAAGCCCTAAGCCTAAGCCTAAGCCTAAGCATAAGCCTGAGCCTAAGCCTGAGCCTAAGCCTAAGCCTAAGCTTAAGCTTAAGCCTAAGCCTAAGCCTAAGCCTAAGCCTAAGCCTAAGCCTAACCCTGATCCTAAGCCTAGGCCTAAGCCTAAGCCCTAAGCCTAAGCCTAAGCCTAAGCCCTAAGCCTAAGCCCTAAGCCTAAGCCTAAGCCTAAGCCTAAGCATAAGCCTGAGCCTAAGCCTGAGCGTAAGCCTAAGCCTAAGCCTAAGCCTAAGACTAAGCCTAAGCCTAAGCCTAAGCCTAAGCCTAAGCCCTAAGCCTAAGCCCTAAGCCTAAGCCTAAGCCTAAGCCTAAGCCTAAGCCTAAGCCTAAGCCTAAGCCTAAGCCTATGCCTAAGCCTAAGCCTAACCCTGATCCTAAGCCTAGGCCTAAGCCTATACCTGAGCCTAAGCATAGGCCTAAGCCTAAGTTTCAGATTAAGCCTAAGACTAAATGTAAGCTTAAACCTAAGTCTAGTCGTTCGCGCAAGATCTAGGCCTAAGGCTAAGCCTAAGTCTAGGCCTAAGCCTAACAGTAAGCCTAAACATAAGCCTAGCCGTTCGCGCAAGCTCTAATCCTAAGTCTAAACCAAGCCTAGGCCTAAGCCTAAGCCTAAGCCTAAGCCTAAGCCTATGCCTAAGCCTAAGCCTAAGCCTAAACCTAAGCCTAAGCCTAAGCCTAAGCCTATGCCTAAGCCTAAGCCTAAGCCTAAGCCTAAGCCTAAGCCTAAGCATAAGCCTGAGCCTAAGCCTGAGCCTAAGCCTAAGCCTAAGCCTAAGCCTAAGCCTAAGCCTAAGCCTAAGCCTAAGCTTAAGCCTAAGCCTAAGAATAAGCCTAAGCTTAAGCCTAAGCCTAAGCCTAAGCCCTAAGCCCTAAGCCCTAAGCCTAAGCTAAGCGTAAGCCTAAGCCTAAGCCTAAGCCTAAGCCTAAGCCTAAGCCTAAGCCTAAGCCTAAGCCCTAAGCCTAAGCCCTAAGCCTAAGCCTAAGCCTAAGCATAAGCCTGAGCCTAAGCCTGAGCCTAAGCCTAAGCCTAAGCTTAAGCTTAAGCCTAAGCCTAAGCCTAAGCCTAAGCCTAAGCCTAAGCCTAAGCCTAAGCCTAACCCTGATCCTAAGCCTAGGCCTAAGCCTAAGCCCTAAGCCTAAGCCTAAGCCTAAGCCCTAAGCCTAAGCCTAAGCCTAAGCCTAAGCTTAAGCCTAAGCCTAAGAATAAGCCTAAGCTTAAGCCTAAGCCTAAGCCTAAGCCCTAAGCCCTAAGCCCTAAGCCTAAGCTAAGCGTAAGCCTAAGCCTAAGCTTAAGCCTAAGCCTAAGCCTAAGCCTAAGCCTAAGCCTAAGCCTAAGCCTAAGCCTAAGCCCTAAGCCTAAGCCCTAAGCCTAAGCCTAAGCCTAAGCATAAGCCTGAGCCTAAGCCTGAGCGTAAGCCTAAGCCTAAGCCTAAGCCTAAGACTAAGCCTAAGCCTAAGCCTAAGCCTAAGCCCTAAGCCTAAGCCCTAAGCCTAAGCCTAAGCCTAAGCCTAAGCCTAAGCCTAAGCCTAAGCCTAAGCCTATGCCTAAGCCTAAGCCTAACCCTGATCCTAAGCCTAGGCCTAAGCCTATACCTGAGCCTAAGCATAGGCCTAAGCCTAAGTTTCAGATTAAGCCTAAGACTAAATGTAAGCTTAAACCTAAGTCTAGTCGTTCGCGCAAGATCTAGGCCTAAGGCTAAGCCTAAGTCTAGGCCTAAGCCTAACAGTAAGCCTAAACATAAGCCTAGCCGTTCGCGCAAGCTCTAATCCTAAGTCTAAACCAAGCCTAGGCCTAAGCCTAAGCCTAAGCCTAAGCCTATGCCTAAGCCTAAGCCTAAGCCTAAACCTAAGCCTAAGCCTAAGCCTAAGCCTATGCCTAAGCCTAAGCCTAAGCCTAACCCTGATCCTAAGCCTAGGCCTAAGCCTAAGCCTAAGCCTAAGCCTAAGCTTAAGCCTAAGCCTAAGCCTAAGCCCTAAGCCTAAGCCTAAGCCCTAAGCCCTAAGCCCTAAGCCTAAGCCTAAGCCTAAGCTTAAGCCTAAGCCTAAGCCTAAGCCTAAGCCTAAGCCTAAGCATAAGCCTGAGCCTAAGCCTGAGCCTAAGCCTAAGCCTAAGCCTAAGCCTAAGCCTAAGCCTAAGCTTAAGCCTAAGCCTAAGAATAAGCCTAAGCTTAAGCCTAAGCCTAAGCCTAAGCCCTAAGCCCTAAGCCCTAAGCCTAAGCTAAGCGTAAGCCTAAGCCTAAGCTTAAGCCTAAGCCTAAGCCTAAGCCTAAGCCTAAGCCTAAGCCTAAGCCTAAGCCCTAAGCCTAAGCCCTAAGCCTAAGCCTAAGCCTAAGCATAAGCCTGAGCCTAAGCCTGAGCCTAAGCCTAAGCCTAAGCTTAAGCTTAAGCCTAAGCCTAAGCCTAAGCCTAAGCCTAAGCCTAAGCCTAAGCCTAAGCCTAAGCCTAACCCTGATCCTAAGCCTAGGCCTAAGCCTAAGCCCTAAGCCTAAGCCTAAGCCTAAGCCCTAAGCCTAAGCCCTAAGCCTAAGCCTAAGCCTAAGCATAAGCCTGAGCCTAAGCCTGAGCGTAAGCCTAAGCCTAAGCCTAAGCCTAAGACTAAGCCTAAGCCTAAGCCTAAGCCTAAGCCTAAGCCCTAAGCCTAAGCCCTAAGCCTAAGCCTAAGCCTAAGCCTAAGCCTAAGCCTAAGCCTAAGCCTAAGCCTATGCCTAAGCCTAAGCCTAACCCTGATCCTAAGCCTAGGCCTAAGCCTATACCTGAGCCTAAGCATAGGCCTAAGCCTAAGTTTCAGATTAAGCCTAAGACTAAATGTAAGCTTAAACCTAAGTCTAGTCGTTCGCGCAAGATCTAGGCCTAAGGCTAAGCCTAAGTCTAGGCCTAAGCCTAACAGTAAGCCTAAACATAAGCCTAGCCGTTCGCGCAAGCTCTAATCCTAAGTCTAAACCAAGCCTAGGCCTAAGCCTAAGCCTAAGCCTAAGCCTAAGCCTATGCCTAAGCCTAAGCCTAAGCCTAAACCTAAGCCTAAGCCTAAGCGTAAGCCTATGCCTAAGCCTAAGCCTAAGCCTAACCCTGATCCTAAGCCTAGGCCTAAGCCTAAGCCTAAGCCTAAGCCTAAGCTTAAGCCTAAGCCTAAGCCTAAGCCCTAAGCCTAAGCCTAAGCCCTAAGCCCTAAGCCCTAAGCCTAAGCCTAAGCCTAAGCTTAAGCCTAAGCCTAAGCCTAAGCCTAAGCCTAAGCCTAAGCATAAGCCTGAGCCTAAGCCTGAGCCTAAGCCTAAGCCTAAGCCTAAGCCTAAGCCTAAGCCTAAGCTTAAGCCTAAGCCTAAGAATAAGCCTAAGCTTAAGCCTAAGCCTAAGCCTAAGCCCTAAGCCCTAAGCCCTAAGCCTAAGCTAAGCGTAAGCCTAAGCCTAAGCTTAAGCCTAAGCCTAAGCCTAAGCCTAAGCCTAAGCCTAAGCCTAAGCCCTAAGCCTAAGCCCTAAGCCTAAGCCTAAGCCTAAGCATAAGCCTGAGCCTAAGCCTGAGCCTAAGCCTAAGCCTAAGCTTAAGCTTAAGCCTAAGCCTAAGCCTAAGCCTAAGCCTAAGCCTAAGCCTAAGCCTAAGCCTAAGCCTAAGCCTAAGCCTAACCCTGATCCTAAGCCTAGGCCTAAGCCTAAGCCCTAAGCCTAAGCCTAAGCCTAAGCCCTAAGCCTAAGCCTAAGCCTAAGCTTAAGCCTAAGCCTAAGAATAAGCCTAAGCTTAAGCCTAAGCCTAAGCCTAAGCCCTAAGCCCTAAGCCCTAAGCCTAAGCTAAGCGTAAGCCTAAGCCTAAGCTTAAGCCTAAGCCTAAGCCTAAGCCTAAGCCTAAGCCTAAGCCTAAGCCTAAGCCTAAGCCCTAAGCCTAAGCCCTAAGCCTAAGCCTAAGCCTAAGCATAAGCCTGAGCCTAAGCCTGAGCGTAAGCCTAAGCCTAAGCCTAAGCCTAAGACTAAGCCTAAGCCTAAGCCTAAGCCTAAGCCTAAGCCCTAAGCCTAAGCCCTAAGCCTAAGCCTAAGCCTAAGCCTAAGCCTAAGCCTAAGCCTAAGCCTAAGCCTATGCCTAAGCCTAAGCCTAACCCTGATCCTAAGCCTAGGCCTAAGCCTATAGCTGAGCCTAAGCATAGGCCTAAGCCTAAGTTTCAGATTAAGCCTAAGACTAAATGTAAGCTTAAACCTAAGTCTAGTCGTTCGCGCAAGATCTAGGCCTAAGGCTAAGCCTAAGTCTAGGCCTAAGCCTAACAGTAAGCCTAAACATAAGCCTAGCCGTTCGCGCAAGCTCTAATCCTAAGTCTAAACCAAGCCTAGGCCTAAGCCTAAGCCTAAGCCTAAGCCTAAGCCTATGCCTAAGCCTAAGCCTAAGCCTAAACCTAAGCCTAAGCCTAAGCCTAAGCCTATGCCTAAGCCTAAGCCTAAGCCTAACCCTGATCCTAAGCCTAGGCCTAAGCCTAAGCCTAAGCCTAAGCCTAAGCTTAAGCCTAAGCCTAAGCCTAAGCCCTAAGCCTAAGCCTAAGCCCTAAGCCCTAAGCCCTAAGCCTAAGCCTAAGCCTAAGCTTAAGCCTAAGCCTAAGCCTAAGCCTAAGCCTAAGCCTAAGCATAAGCCTGAGCCTAAGCCTGAGCCTAAGCCTAAGCCTAAGCCTAAGCCTAAGCCTAAGCCTAAGCTTAAGCCTAAGCCTAAGAATAAGCCTAAGCTTAAGCCTAAGCCTAAGCCTAAGCCCTAAGCCCTAAGCCCTAAGCCTAAGCTAAGCGTAAGCCTAAGCCTAAGCTTAAGCCTAAGCCTAAGCCTAAGCCTAAGCCTAAGCCTAAGCCTAAGCCTAAGCCCTAAGCCTAAGCCCTAAGCCTAAGCCTAAGCCTAAGCATAAGCCTGAGCCTAAGCCTGAGCCTAAGCCTAAGCCTAAGCTTAAGCTTAACCCTAAGCCTAAGCCTAAGCCTAAGCCTAAGCCTAAGCCTAAGCCTAAGCCTAAGCCTAACCCTGATCCTAAGCCTAGGCCTAAGCCTAAGCCCTAAGCCTAAGCCTAAGCCTAAGCCCTAAGCCTAAGCCCTAAGCCTAAGCCTAAGCCTAAGCATAAGCCTGAGCCTAAGCCTGAGCGTAAGCCTAAGCCTAAGCCTAAGCCTAAGACTAAGCCTAAGCCTAAGCCTAAGCCTAAGCCTAAGCCCTAAGCCTAAGCCCTAAGCCTAAGCCTAAGCCTAAGCCTAAGCCTAAGCCTAAGCCTAAGCCTAAGCCTATGCCTAAGCCTGAGCCTAACCCTGATCCTAAGCCTAGGCCTAAGCCTATACCTGAGCCTAAGCATAGGCCTAAGCCTAAGTTTCAGATTAAGCCTAAGACTAAATGTAAGCTTAAACCTAAGTCTAGTCGTTCGCGCAAGATCTAGGCCTAAGGCTAGTCTAGGCCTAAGCCTAACAGTAAGCCTAAACATAAGCCTAGCCGTTCGCGCAAGCTCTAATCCTAAGTCTAAACCAAGCCTAGGCCTAAGCCTAAGCCTAAGCCTAAGCCTAAGCCTATGCCTAAGCCTAAGCCTAAGCCTAAACCTAAGCCTAAGCCTAAGCCTAAGCCTATGCCTAAGCCTAAGCCTAAGCCTAACCCTGATCCTAAGCCTAGGCCTAAGCCTAAGCCTAAGCCTAAGCCTAAGCCTAAGCCCTAAGCCTAAGCCTAAGCCCTAAGCCCTAAGCCTAAGCCTAAGCCTAAGCTTAAGCCTAAGCCTAAGCCTAAGCCTAAGCCTAAGCCTAAGCATAAGCCTGAGCCTAAGCCTGAGCCTAAGCCTAAGCCTAAGCCTAAGCCTAAGCCTAAGCCTAAGCTTAAGCCTAAGCCTAAGAATAAGCCTAAGCTTAAGCCTAAGCCTAAGCCTAAGCCCTAAGCCCTAAGCCCTAAGCCTAAGCTAAGCGTAAGCCTAAGCCTAAGCTTAAGCCTAAGCCTAAGCCTAAGCCTAAGCCTAAGCCTAAGCCTAAGCCTAAGCCCTAAGCCTAAGCCCTAAGCCTAAGCCTAAGCCTAAGCATAAGCCTGAGCCTAAGCCTGAGCCTAAGCCTAAGCCTAAGCTTAAGCTTAAGCCTAAGCCTAAGCCTAAGCCTAAGCCTAAGCCTAAGCCTAACCCTGATCCTAAGCCTAAGCCCTAAGCCTAAGCCTAAGCCTAAGCCCTAAGCCTAAGCCTAAGCCTAAGCTTAAGCCTAAGCCTAAGAATAAGCCTAAGCTTAAGCCTAAGCCTAAGCCTAAGCCCTAAGCCCTAAGCCCTAAGCCTAAGCTAAGCGTAAGCCTAAGCCTAAGCTTAAGCCTAAGCCTAAGAATAAGCCTAAGCTTAAGCCTAAGCCTAAGCCTAAGCCCTAAGCCCTAAGCCCTAAGCCTAAGCCTAAGCCTAAGCCTAAGCCCTAAGCCTAAGCCCTAAGCCTAAGCCTAAGCCTAAGCCTAAGCCTAAGCCTAAGCCTAAGCCTAAGCCTATGCCTAAGCCTAAGCCTAACCCTGATCCTAAGCCTAGGCCTAAGCCTATACCTGAGCCTAAGCATAGGCCTAAGCCTAAGTTTCAGATTAAGCCTAAGACTAAATGTAAGCTTAAACCTAAGTCTAGTCGTTCGCGCAAGATCTAGGCCTAAGGCTAAGCCTAAGTCTAGGCCTAAGCCTAACAGTAAGCCTAAACATAAGCCTAGCCGTTCGCGCAAGCTCTAATCCTAAGTCTAAACCAAGCCTAGGCCTAAGCCTAAGCCTAAGCCTAAGCCTAAGCCTATGCCTAAGCCTAAGCCTAAGCCTAAACCTAAGCCTAAGCCTAAACCTAAGCCTAAGCCTAAGCCTAAGCCTATGCCTAAGCCTAAGCCTAAGCCTAACCCTGATCCTAAGCCTAGGCCTAAGCCTAAGCCTAAGCCTAAGCCTAAGCTTAAGCCTAAGCCTAAGCCTAAGCCCTAAGCCTAAGCCTAAGCCCTAAGCCCTAAGCCCTAAGCCTAAGCCTAAGCCTAAGCTTAAGCCTAAGCCTAAGCCTAAGCCTAAGCCTAAGCCTAAGCATAAGCCTGAGCCTAAGCCTGAGCCTAAGCCTAAGCCTAAGCCTAAGCCTAAGCCTAAGCCTAAGCTTAAGCCTAAGCCTAAGAATAAGCCTAAGCTTAAGCCTAAGCCTAAGCCTAAGCCCTAAGCCCTAAGCCCTAAGCCTAAGCTAAGCGTAAGCCTAAGCCTAAGCTTAAGCCTAAGCCTAAGCCTAAGCCTAAGCCTAAGCCTAAGCCTAAGCCTAAGCCCTAAGCCTAAGCCCTAAGCCTAAGCCTAAGCCTAAGCATAAGCCTGAGCCTAAGCCTGAGCCTAAGCCTAAGCCTAAGCTTAAGCTTAAGCCTAAGCCTAAGCCTAAGCCTAAGCCTAAGCCTAAGCCTAAGCCTAAGCCTAACCCTGATCCTAAGCCTAGGCCTAAGCCTAAGCCCTAAGCCTAAGCCTAAGCCTAAGCCCTAAGCCTAAGCCTAAGCCTAAGCTTAAGCCTAAGCTTAAGAATAAGCCTAAGCTTAAGCCTAAGCCTAAGCCTAAGCCCTAAGCCCTAAGCCCTAAGCCTAAGCTAAGCGTAAGCCTAAGCCTAAGCTTAAGCCTAAGCCTAAGCCTAAGCCTAAGCCTAAGCCTAAGCCTAAGCCTAAGCCTAAGCCCTAAGCCTAAGCCCTAAGCCTAAGCCTAAGCCTAAGCATAAGCCTGAGCCTAAGCCTGAGCGTAAGCCTAAGCCTAAGCCTAAGCCTAAGACTAAGCCTAAGCCTAAGCCTAAGCCTAAGCCTAAGCCCTAAGCCTAAGCCCTAAGCCTAAGCCTAAGCCTAAGCCTAAGCCTAAGCCTAAGCCTATGCCTAAGCCTAAGCCTAACCCTGATCCTAAGCCTAGGCCTAAGCCTATACCTGAGCCTAAGCATAGGCCTAAGCCTAAGTTTCAGATTAAGCCTAAGACTAAATGTAAGCTTAAACCTAAGTCTAGTCGTTCGCGCAAGATCTAGGCCTAAGGCTAAGCCTAAGTCTAGGCCTAAGCCTAACAGTAAGCCTAAACATAACCCTAGCCGTTCGCGCAAGCTCTAATCCTAAGTCTAAACCAAGCCTAGGCCTAAGCCTAAGCCTAAGCCTAAGCCTAAGCCTATGCCTAAGCCTAAGCCTAAGCCTAAACCTAAGCCTAAGCCTAAGCCTAAGCCTATGCCTAAGCCTAAGCCTAAGCCTAACCCTGATCCTAAGCCTAGGCCTAAGCCTAAGCCTAAGCCTAAGCCTAAGCTTAAGCCTAAGCCTAAGCCTAAGCCCTAAGCCTAAGCTTAAGCCCTAAGCCCTAAGCCCTAAGCCTAAGCCTAAGCCTAAGCTTAAGCCTAAGCCTAAGCCTAAGCCTAAGCCTAAGCCTAAGCATAAGCCTGAGCCTAAGCCTGAGCCTAAGCCTAAGCCTAAGCCTAAGCCTAAGCCTAAGCCTAAGCCTAAGCCTAAGCCTAAGCCTAAGCCTATGCCTAAGCCTAAGCCTAAGCCTAACCCTGATCCTAAGCCTAGGCCTAAGCCTATACCTGAGCCTAAGCATAGGCCTAAGCCTAAGTTTCAGATTAAGCCTAAGACTAAATGTAAGCTTAAACCTAAGTCTAGTCGTTCGCCCAACCTCTGAGCCTAAACGTAATCCAAGCCTAGGCCTAAGCTTAAGCTTGAACCTAAGCCTAGTCGTTCGCGCAAGATCTAGGCCTAAGGCTAAGCCTAAGTCTAGGCCTAAGCCTAACAGTAAGCCTAAACATAAGCCTAGCCGTTCGCGCAAGCTCTAAGCCTAAGTCTAAACCAAGCCTAGGCCTAAGCCTAAGCCTAAGCCTAAGCCTAGGTTTAAGCCTAAGCCTAAATTTAAGCCTAAACCTGAACCTAAGCCTAAGCCTAAGCCTATGCCTAAGCCTAAGCCTAAGCCTAACCCTGATCCTAAGCCTAGGCCTAAGCCTAAGCCCTAAGCCTAAGCCTAAGCCTAAGCCTAAGCCTAAGCCCTAAGCCTAAGCCTAAGCTTAAGCCTAAGCCTAAGAATAAGCCTAAGCTTAAGCCTAAGCCTAAGCCTAAGCCCTAAGCCCTAAGCCCTAAGCCTAAGCTAAGCGTAAGCCTAAGCCTAAGCTTAAGCCTAAGCCTAAGCCTAAGCCTAAGCCTAAGCCTAAGCCTAAGCCTAAGCCTAAGCCCTAAGCCTAAGCCCTAAGCCTAAGCCTAAGCCTAAGCATAAGCCTGAGCCTAAGCCTGAGCCTAAGCCTAAGCCTAAGCTTAAGCTTAAGCCTAAGCCTAAGCCTAAGCCTAAGCCTAAGCCTAAGCCTAAGCCTAAGCCTAAGCCCTAAGCCTAAGCCTAAATTTAAGCCTAAACCTAAGCCTAAGCCTAAGCCTAAGCCTAAGCCTAAGCCTAAGCCTAAGCCTAAGCCTAAGCCTAAGCCTAAGCCTAAATTTAAGCCTAAACCTAAGCCTAAGCCTAAGCCTAAGCCTAAGCCTAAGCCTAAGCCTAAGCCTAAGCCTAAGCCTAAGCCTAAGCCTAAGCCTAAGCCTAAATTTAAGCCTAAACCTGAACCTAAGCCTAAGCCTAAGCCTATGCCTAAGCCTAAGCCTAAGCCTAACCCTGATCCTAAGCCTAGGCCTAAGCCTAAGCCCTAAGCCTAAGCTTAAGCCTAAGCCTAAGAATAAGCCTAAGCTTAAGCCTAAGCCTAAGCCTAAGCCCTAAGCCTAAGCCCTAAGCCCTAAGCCCTAAGCCTAAGCTAAGCGTAAGCCTAAGCCTAAGCTTAAGCCTAAGCCTAAGCCTAAGCCTAAGCCTAAGCCTAAGCCTAAGCCTAAGCCTAAGCCTAAGCCTAAATTTAAGCCTAAACCTGAACCTAAGCCTAAGCCTAAGCCTATGCCTAAGCCTAAGCCTAAGCCTAACCCTGATCCTAAGCCTAGGCCTAAGCCTAAGCCCTAAGCCTAAGCCTAAGCCTAAGCCTAAGCCCTAAGCCTAAGCCTAAGCTTAAGCCTAAGCCTAAGAATAAGCCTAAGCTTAAGCCTAAGCCTAAGCCTAAGCCCTAAGCCCTAAGCCCTAAGCCTAAGCTAAGCGTAAGCCTAAGCCTAAGCCTAAGCTTAAGCCTAAGCCTAAGCCTAAGCCTAAGCCTAAGCCTAAGCCTAAGCCTAAGCCTAAGCCCTAAGCCTAAGCCCTAAGCCTAAGCCTAAGCCTAAGCATAAGCCTGAGCCTAAGCCTGAGCCTAAGCCTAAGCCTAAGCCTAAGCCTAAGCCTAAGACTAAGCCTAAGCCTAAGCCTAAGCCTAAGCCTAAGCCCTAAGCCTAAGCCCTAAGCCTAAGCCTAAGCCTAAGCCTAAGCCTAAGCCTAAGCCTAAGCCTAAGCCTAAGCCTATGCCTAAGCCTAAGCCTAACCCTGATCCTAAGCCTAGGCCTAAGCCTATACCTGAGCCTAAGCATAGGCCTAAGCCTAAGTTTCAGATTAAGCCTAAGACTAAATGTAAGCTTAAACCTAAGTCTAGTCGTTCGCGCAAGATCTAGGCCTAAGGCTAAGCCTAAGTCTAGGCCTAAGCCTAACAGTAAGCCTAAACATAAGCCTAGCCGTTCGCGCAAGCTCTAATCCTAAGTCTAAACCAAGCCTAGGCCTAAGCCTAAGCCTAAGCCTAAGCCTAAGTTTAAGCCTAAGCCTAAGCCTAAGCCTAAGCCTATGCCTAAGCCTAAGCCTAAGCCTAACCCTGATCCTAAGCCTAGGCCTAAGCCTAAGCCTAAGCCTAAGCCTAACCTTAAGCCTAAGCCTAAGCCTAAGCCTAAGCCCTAAGCCTAAGCCTAAGCCCTAAGCCCTAAGCCCTAAGCCCTAAGCCTAAGCCTAAGCCTAAGCCTAAGCTTAAGCCTAAGCCTAAGCCTAAGCCTAAGCCTAAGCCTAAGCATAAGCCTGAGCCTAAGCCTGAGCCTAAGCCTAAGCCTAAGCCTAAGCCCTAAGCCTAAGCCTAAGCCCTAAGCCCTAAGCCCTAAGCCCTAAGCCCTAAGCCTAAGCCTAAGCCTAAGCCTAAGCTTAAGCCTAAGCCTAACCCTGATCCTAAGCCTAGGCCTAAGCCTATACCTGAGCCTAAGCATAGGCCTAAGCCTAAGTTTCAGATTAAGCCTAAGACTAAATGTAAGCTTAAACCTAAGTCTAGTCGTTCGCCCAACCTCTGAGCCTAAACGTAATCCAAGCCTAGGCCTAAGCTTAAGCTTGAACCTAAGCCTAGTCGTTCGCGCAAGATCTAGGCCTAAGGCTAAGCCTAAGTCTAGGCCTAAGCCTAACAGTAAGCCTAAACATAGCCTAGCCGTTCGCGCAAGCTCTAAGCCTAAGTCTAAACCAAGCCTAGGCCTAAGCCTAAGCCTAAGCCTAAGCCTAGGTTTAAGCCTAAGCCTAAGTTTAAGCCTAAGCCTAAGCCTAAGCCTAAGCCCTAAGCCCTAAGCCTAAGCCTAAGCCTAAGCCTAAGTTTAAGCCTAAGCCTAAGTTTAAGCCTAAGCCTAAGCCTAAGCCTAACCCTAATCCTAAGCCTAAGCCTAAGCTTATGCCTAAGCCTAAGTTTCAGATTAAGCCTAAGACTAAATGTAAGCTTAAACCTAAGCCCAGTCGTTTGTGCAAGCTCTGAGCCTAAGCCTAAGCCAAGCCTAGGCCTAAGCCTAAGCTTAAACCTAAGCCTAGTCGTTCGCGCAAGCTCTAGGTATAACCCCAAGCCTAAGCCAAAGCCTAAGTCTAAGCCTATGCCTAAGCCTAAGCCTAAGCCTAACCCTGATCCTAAGCCTAGGCCTAGGCCTATACCTGAGCCTAAGCATAGGCCTAAGCCTAAGTTTCAGATTAAGCCTAGGACTAAATGTAAGCTTAAACCTAAGTCTAGTCGTTCGCGCAACCTCTGAGCCTAAACGTAATCCAAGCCTAGGCCTAAGCTTAAGCTTGAACCTAAGCCTAGTCGTTCGCGCAAGATCTAGGCCTAAGGCTAAGCCTAAGTCTAGGCCTAAGCCTAACAGTAAGCCTAAACATAAGCCTAGCCGTTCGCGCAAGCTCTAAGCCTAAGTCTAAACTAAGCCTAGGCCTAAGCCTAAGCCTAAGCCTAAGCCTAAGTTAAAGCCTAAGCCTAAGTTTAAGCCTAAGCCTAAGCCTAAGCCTAAGCCCTAAGCCCTAAGCCTAACTCTAAGCCTGAGCTTAAAATTAAAATTTAAGCCTAAGCCTAAGTTTGAGCCTAAGCCTAAGCCTAAGCCTAAGCCTAAGTCTAGGCCTAAGCCTAACAGTAAGCCTAAGCCTAAGCGTAAGCGTAAACGTAAGCCTAAGCCAAGCCTAAGCCTGAGCCTAAGTCCTAAACCTAAGCCTGAGCCTAAAACTAAGCCTAAGCCAAAACCTAAGCCTAAGCCTGAGCCTAGGCCTAAGCCTAAGCCTAGGGCTGAGCGTATTAAGCCTGGGCCTAAGCCTAAGGTTAAACCTAAACCTAGATCCTAGGACTGAGCCCTAAGCCCACGCCTAAGGATAAGGCTAAGAATAAGCCTAAGTCTAAGCCTAATCTCTAAGCCTAAGCAGAATCCCTAAGCCTAAGCTCAAGCTTAAGCTTAAGCCTAAGAAAAAGCCTAAGCTACCAAGCCTAAGCCTATGCCCTAAGCCCTAGGTTTAAGAATAAGCCTAAGCTCAATCCCTAAGCCTAAGCCTAAGCCTAAGCTTAAACATAAACTTAAATCGTAAGACTGAGCCCTAAGCCGAAGCCTAAGAATAAGTCTGAGCCTCAGCCTAAGCTACCAAGCCTACGCTACTAAGCCTGCTAATTCTGAGCCTAAGCCTAAACCTGAATCCTAAGACTAAGCCCTAAGTCCAAGATTAGAATAAGCCCAAGCTGCTAAGCCTAAGCCTATTTTTTATGAACCTATTTTCTTAAAAACTGTTTCCAGATTTATTCAAAGCTTTTTTGGATGCACCACAACTATCCGCATTGCATCGACTGCAAAATTTCATATTTACTGTCGTTGCAAGAAATATTTATTACCAGAAAATGCTCGCTGCACAGGTATGCTCCGAAGTTATCGACTGCTGTTGGTACAAGATTCAACTTCGCCAAACGTCCCCTTCCCCTTCTCCCCGGCTCTCAAAATTTATTGATACTGCCAAATGAAAGAGGCTTCTTTGTTGAAAGTATGTTTCCTAGCTGCTGTAGTACTGGATTGTGAGCAATTTTACAGTAACGTGCAGTAACCATAAAGCATAAATTGAATAGTAGTCAACGAAAAGGATTTTTAATTTTGAAAAACGTACTAGATGGATCATCCTCTTATGCGAATTCCTCGCAAATAGTTCATACGAATTTTAAAAATCATTTGCACATATAAAACTACAGCTGAAAATTCAAAAAGATTTTTAGAACTTTTTATTTTATTTCAGAATTCCGCTTTCAAGGAAGCAGTTGGAGATGATTTTCCTGATTTGGCTCTGTTGGCACGAAATGCCTCTATCGCTTTCATTAATGTACCACAGATCGTTGCTATTCCAAGACCAATTTCTGGCAAGATTGTTTTTGTGGGAGGAATTGCAATGAAGAAACCTTCAAATCTTAGCAAGGTAAGGAGTTCGATATTTGCTTGATCTTTGACCCTCAAATATCTCTTCATCAATATATGGAGGGTGATGTGGTTGATGAGATACCTTCTCCTAGGTGTTCTCATTTTATTCGAATGTAACCTTCTTCGCGTAACCCATGTAAGCTTTCTCATCGACGATATATGATTCCACTTGTTCTGTCATTTCGATCATCGTTTATGTAAACGAAACACAAAATAACTTAGAGAACTCCAGAAACATGATACAACAACCTCTTTTCCTCTTCTTTTCGCTCAATGCAGATGAAGGTGAACTGTCTCCTCCCTTCCCTTCGTGTTATTAATACAGTCAATACTTACTTTTTTCAATTTATCCCGTGTCATGTTGCAGGAATTCGCGGAGATCTTCGATCGACCGAACAGTCAGGTAGTTCTCTTCTCCCTCGGTTCCATCACAAAGGCTAGGACGATGCCAATGGAAATGAAAAAGGCTTTTCTGGAGGCATTCGCTCGTTTCCCTGAATATGACTTCATTTTCAAAGTGGATAATGAACACTCCGAAAGTGATCAACTCATTGCTCAATATCGCAACGTTCATACATTCAAATGGATCGATCAAGTCAGCGTACTTCGTAAGCTTCAACCATGTATTATGGCGATGAAAAGAGGAACGTTGTTGGTTCTTTCTATTCCTTCCTTATGTAACACTGCAAATAAACTGTGTGCAGTCAGAAGTTTTTTTGAACAAATGTTGGTCCTCCGATCAGAGACATCATAAGAGCGAAACTTCCAATTTTTGTGCTCCTTTCAGTAATTCGCACTACCTGTTGAATGTTCTCTTGTAATCTTGGGTTCCGAAACCATCATTCCGGACCCTCTGCTTCCGTGAATTGGTGACGTCATCGACTCGTTCAATAACAAAGCGACTCTATCAAAAAGTTCATAAAATCACTGCAACGATCGTTGTCTTTTTCTTTGTTTCTCAGCAGCTTTCCTCCTATGGATGAAATTGTCTATCCATGAGACGATGTGTTTAAGTGAGAGAGTATTACCTGGCTAGTCCTGTCGTCCGGGAATATCCAGAATCCCGGGAAATATTCTTGAAACCTTTGTCCTATATCCATCCATAAGTAATAACAATTCATGCACGAGTCGACTTGCTTGCAGATCATCCTTCAACAAAAGCATTTATAACGCATTCCGGCTTAAACAGTATCAGTGAGGCATTTTTCTCAGGCGTTCCACTTATTTGCATACCGTTATTCGGCGATCAAGAATACAACGCTGTGATGGCAGTACGAAAAAATGTGGCCGTTTATGTTGATAGAAAGGTAATCACCACTGACATCATCGTCGATGCACTTGATAGAGTGCTAAATAATCCTATGTAAGTGCATTTCAAGTCCATTTCCGGGTGTTGATTTCTGTTTCATTAACAATTTCCAATAATGTTGTACTGCTTTCGCGTGCAGTGGCGAGCGGAAAAAATGCATAGCCACTTTGCTGACGGAGGGAACTGAACAGGAATGAAAACGTCGAAAGTACACAGGACTGCGGAAGGACTATTTTTCACGCACATAATACAAAAAGAGTTTGTAAGTATGGAAAGCAGAGAAGTGCGCGTAAAACAGAGCAGCAGTGAAAATCACTATGCTATATACAAAAGAGGAGTCGCTACGTGTTTGTTATTTACAATGAATACCCCGGCCTTGCTAATACAAGAGGTATTGAGAACTGGGGTTGACTGAACACTGAGCACTCTCCCCATAATGGTCAAAGTCATCAAATAATTAAGTGCAATGCATGCAATATCCAATGGTTTTCAAATCACCCGGCTATACAAGCAGAGAAAGTGCGCAATATGATAGGGCAGAGAACAGCTGCTGTCTGCCTGGTCGGTCGTTCCCCACAACAACTATCGACTCAAAAAACGTCTTCCAGCGGATTTTTTGGTCGAAACCGAACAATAAGGCAGATGTGAACTTTACACCGCTGAAGTGGCGCACATATAAAAAGTAAGAACGCATAATCAGGGCTAACTTGCAACCTATAACTGACGTGCGGGCGGCAGAAATGCTAGGAGAAAAAACTCCCACGCAGTTTGGATCTCAACCGCCGATGAGCAAACCTTTACCCGCTGATCTTCGATGAATAAGAAAAGATTTCTGCAAATTTCAGGCCCTTCAATGTGGCCACAGTATACGGCTTAAAAAACGATTGGTGGAAAATTTAATACTAGAATATAACAAATGAGGTCAAAAATAAAGTTAAAAAAACTTGATTTTAAAGTTTTTGGTGCCAGCTGAACGTGAAACTCCCACAACGGTTTGGTGCTGATAAACAATTTAGTAGATGGAAAGAAAGACGGAAGGAGGGGAGGAGGGCATTCACTCAGGCGTACTTTGAACTTATCACACCTGGGTTCCGCAATGATCTAGGTGCAAATGAAATGTGCTGCTCTGCTATTCCAACTCTTCGCTATTCGTGGCGACGGTTAACTTTATATGCGAAATTTTAAATGGAAAACGTCCTCAAAAAATTGCTCTACCAACTGGAGGTTTCCATCCTTTTTACTTTTCTTTTACAAATACGGATATTATAAAGTAAGTCGGTTCTCAGCCGTGATGACTTAATGATGATGCTTCTAGCTCCCCTCCCCCTCCCCACAACGCGTCAAGTTTTCTAGCTACATCGGAGAAAAAGGAAACGTTCCACTACCCAGGTTGCCAATACCGACAAACAAAACGGTCAAGCTATGCGTAAGAATTAATAAAAATACTGCAAAATGCCCTCCCCTGAATATAATTTCTGCTCAAGTTCAGGCCTTGCATGGTGGCTAGGATTTAAATAGCCCCCTCCCCTTCGGAGATGTATTTTCATTAAAAAATTCTCCTGAAATTCAATCCCTCGGACCCGGTCCTGTTTCCTTCCCATCCTTCCTTCTCATGCTCAATTCACCAACTCAGCAACCTCAAATTAAGCCTATGTCTGTGCCGAGCTGAAATTTTGTAACTTTTGCAGTTTAAAATATGAAGTTCTACGATTTACATAGAAAAAATAAAAGCATCGACTTCAATTTACAGATACGCAGAGAACTCGAGACAACTACGTGATAGATTGCATAAATATCCAGTGGAAGCGAAAACATCATTCGTCAAATGGAGTGAATATATGGCCGAATTTGGCAATTTTCCAGATCTCAATTTGTATGGGGCCGAAATTGGTTTCATTAAATATTTCTTACTCGATATTTTCTCCTTCGTTTTCATTGTGGCCATTTGTTTATTATTTATCATTGTTAAAATCGGCTGCATAATTTCACGAAAATTTCTTTCAAGACGAAAAAGAAAAACGGAATAGAAATCTTCAAAATATTATTCAACTGGAAATATTCTTTGCTAAAACGATCACTAATGAATCGTTATTTTTAGATTTTTAGAGAAAATTTTTACAACTGTGTTGTATTCTTTTTCTGCAAATGTGCATTCGAATTACGTTCAATATAAAATTCATATCGTAAATGAATTTTGAATCTTTTTGTGGCTATTTTCGATATAATTTTCAGCAGTTTTTTGTTTGTTAGCAGTTTCTCCCTCTTCTCCTCCCTTCCCTATGCGTGCACGTGCACTCGAGTTGCTCATGCGTAAATGTGCATCTACTTTTCTGTTCAGTTTTTTTTTTGCATGAAACTTATTCCCGGCTATATCGATCGCCCATCAACATACCCCTCTATCCTCATAAAATATCAATAAAGGTCAAAACACTCCTCGGCAAGAACCTCCAATACAGTAGTTTCTCAACAATATAAACTAAACATTCACGATTCGCCAGGAATAGAGAAAGAACTTAGACTGGGAAACATTTGGCATCCAACGCAAAACGATCGATGATCATGTTTCAGTTTACAACCTACCTAAATGGCTGCTCATCTGATAAGAGGTACTACAGGATTAAAGGGGAAAGAATGCAAAACTGGAAAGAAAATACAGCAAAGGAAAACGTCGAAAAATTGAAAAAGCGAGAAAAAATGCTCGAACAAATATAGGAAAATATTATAAAATAAGTAGTAATATTGAAAGGAGCTGAGAAATAGTTACTGAAGTTGAGAAACTTCTATATAAAAAATGGAAAATGATGCAAAGTTCCATAAAATTTCAATGCTACTTTCACAACCGATTCTACGAATAACTATTTCACAAAATGCTACGAATCACAAAACAACCGATCGCAAAACAAACACATTCTTTACTGACATATCACGAAGACCCCAACATGTAATCGTTACTAATCCATCACATATCGTCGAACGACTACATTGATCTTAGTTTAGTTGCCTTTGGGAATACCCCTCTAGAAATATAGATCACGGCGGCAATTTGACCGTGGTGACCTTAACAATCCACGTTCTAGGGCGTCATCAACGGAACGAATGAGTCTTAAAAACCGTCAATAAACGTGCAACCTTCTCCCCTCCCTCCTCACCCCCACCTTAACATGCCGACAGTCTAGTTATATTTCTAGCAAATAGGATCGGACATAAAGAAGAATATCACATCTACGAATGACTACTTCGCAAAATGCTACGAATCACAAAACAACCGATCGCAAAACAAACACATTCTTTACTGACATATCATGAAGACCCCAACATGTGGTCGTTACTAATCCATCACATATCGTCGAACGACTACATTGATCTTAGTTTAGTTGCCTTTGGGAATACCCCTCTAGAAATATAGATCACGGCGGCAATTTCACCGTGTTGACCTTAACAACCCACGCTCTACGGCGTCATCAACGGAACGAATGCGTCTTAAAAACAGGTCAATAAACGTGCACCCTTCTCCCCCTTCCTCCTCATCCCCACCATATATTGTCGATAGTCTCGTTATATTTCTAACAAATAGGATGGGACATAAAGAGGAACATCACATCTACGAATAACTATTCCAAAAAAATGCTATGAATCACAAAACAACCGGTCGCAAAGTTCCATGACTCTCCCCTTTCCCTTTCCAAATTTATTCGACGCCAAACTCCTTCCATCGTTGTCTTCAGCTCGACATTTGTAGATACGAAAAAATGGTTTCCGATTGCCCAATCAAAATTTTTTCCAATTTTCAGACCGCAATGGTTTATCCCACAAGTACTGATTGTAAGTATATTTTCGAGTATCCAAAAAAAGGTTCAAGTGAAATTTATCAACCTGTCAAACAATTCACAGCATCAAATCTTCCCTCACATTCGGAAAACTCCTCCAGTATTTATAAGTCAAAAAACCGCCGAAACGAAACAATCAGAAAAATCTACAAATGAAGATATAAAACGCATATATAAAATCCATAAGTAACAAAGCATTTACATTTATGTAACAAATGTCACATTAAAAGCTTCACTTCAAAAAAAGATGACCTCTTTCACTAAATTATACATTTTCATTAAAGATCATTTAAAAAATTGCAATGCTTATCTGCAAAAGAGAAAAAATGATTTGCCTCATTGACTCATTCCAGGCAAAGGAATTCTCTCCTTCCCTTCAAAAAACAAGTGAAAGTGATCACGATGAATGCGAAGAAAACGGCAAAAACATAGCTTGCAATAACATTACTCAAATGGACGTCTTCTTAGCGGCCGAAAGTCTCTTCAAAATAGCGTCGCCTTTGCGTTCTTCCTTCGACTTAGTGAGGGTGACACATGCTGAAATAAAACCCATCTTTTATAATTAAGTGATTGAAGCGTTCTTTCTGTATATAGCACCCCTGACCTGCCCAATCCTGTTCAAATGAACGTCATTTCGCAGACTCCTTCATTCGCGTTAATCAATACTAATACAACATTATCCACAGGGCGAGGGGGAAAAGGGGGAACAACCCCGTCCAGCTCTTCCCTCACCCTTATCCTACTTCCAGAGAAATTCCTGACTCATCAAAATTTTAGCATGGATGTCTGAGACCCTACTTTTTCCCCTAGCATTATTTCTTGAAAAAGCTTCCATTCAAATCTGCGCAAACTACAACTTGAGAGGCATTTTGGCTATTTTTCTGCCTCCTCTTTTCATAATTTTTGTTGCGTTTTCAAAACTTCTCTTCATATTCATCAAAACTTCCTATTTTTCCCGATTCTTCCAAATCTATGCTTCTACTAATACGTACCACAAAGGAGATGACAAGGGGAGGGGGATCGGAATGGAGTAACACAGGTAAGTAGAGAAAGTTCTTCATGTTCTGTAACAGAGGTAGAGAACGATTCCCTGACTGTGGATTCAATCCGACTTAAATACCCGCCCTGTTCTTATCAAATACCGTCTAAATAATATAATATTCAAATCAACCATCAAAAAACTCCCAACAATAAAAACCAACCGCAAAGAACTATTACAGCGAAACCAAAGAACAATAGAAATCACCTTTTACTGCCACATCAGGAAGATGTAACTTCTTTGGTGGGCCGCTTTCGTCTTCCACCGTTAATGACGCCAACGTATCGGTCCTGAAACAATAAACCTCGAGTCAGAAAAGTGACAAATAAACTCTCTCAACTCTTCCTTTCTTTTTTTGAGACGAACATTGTCATATGAAACAAATATCACATTGATAATCTTCTCATTTGAAATTTTTTTAATTATCAAAGCAATAGGCATCGTGCTAAATATCACAGAGGGAAAAAAGAGAAGGAAAAGGGGAAGAAAAAATAAATAAGGGATTATGAGTATATGACGCATGTGTATGAAATTAACAAAGAATCATTCACTCTATTTGCTTGTTGGCAGCCGTGTCCCTTTTCGAGCTCCTCGACATTCCACTTGTAGATGGCGTCATCTCAGCAGTACCACTTTCCACTGCAGTGTTCGTACTACCAGCATCAAAAAGCTTATCCTACAATGACACTAGCAAAATCAAATGACATTCGCTACGAAGTTTCATTCAACGGTGCCCAAAACAAGCGAGGATGAGAAAATTAATACGTAGGTTATCGAATTTTAAAACCAAATGGTTGAGATATGAGAGGCACTCTCGATATCTCAATCATACCACTGGAATGCTATAAAAGGTACCATTAAACTGGTTCATTAAAATAATCTCATGAAGGCTCCCTCATACTATCGGTGAATGGACACCAAGTCAG
Organism: Baylisascaris procyonis; assembly: GCA_037389465.1. Lineage (NCBI taxonomy): Eukaryota > Metazoa > Nematoda > Chromadorea > Rhabditida > Ascarididae > Baylisascaris > Baylisascaris procyonis. Next base: position 92,944 of record JAZARR010000200.1, read on the forward strand.
TTGACTTACCCCCAAGGAACTTTTGAAGACTAATTTTGGTATATGTAGCCCTAAAAAAAACTTTTCTGAGTGGCATCAGCATCGCCGTTTGCGTCTACTCTCCAAATGCCCACAAGATAATGCAACATCAGTAAACGCTCACCACTTCAGACAGAGAAGGGAGCTTCCTTCGTTTCCTTATCTTCTCCTTCTTGTCCTCCTCCAAATTTGGAACATCCTCCACTTGGGAGTCGTCCTTTCCATCTGTTGTTTCACGTATTACGCCATCCACATTAACCTTAATAAATCTTCAGCTGTTCCATACTGTTTACAGTACCAAACAAAGACCTCTCCCACCTTCACTCCATGTCCTCTAAAGTCACTGCAGTCAACATGAAGCGTCGAGCAAACCTCCTCTTTCAGTTCACTGTCAGAAGCCGAAAAGGTTAATGCCTATTGAATGTTCTCGGGAAAGGAACACTCTAGCTCGAGAACTTTAAAATGCGATATAACTTTAACTATTAAAAGTGGCTTTTTAATAAACGCTTTATTTGGGACCGATTTGTTATCATCATAAAACTAAACTACATAAGGGGAGCCGCAATGGAGAAAGGGAAAGAGGAAAGTGGGAGAGAGAGAAAAGTAAGACCTGGAAAATTACACAATCACTTCAGGTACGACGTGTGCTACATTTCATTGCGAAAATTCCCTCACGACATGAAACGTATGCAAAAATTTCAGTTCATCACTGTATCATGTCATGAAAACCAAAGCTGATGTTGCTGCGCATTCTTCTGACAAAAAAAAATCTGGAACACGCATTCGTCGGCTACTCAAACAGCTTCCGTTTAAAAGCAAAATGACTTTTATAAGATAAGATAATCCTCATACATGCACATACCTATTCCACGAATTAACGAGAATTTAATTCGGCTAAATGAACTAATGAATGGATTCCGTCCACTGAGCATAATTTCGTTCTGCTTCGGCATAAAACAGTCGAAGCATTAGGCGACGGGTTGTCCTCGCTGGATCACAACCACTCCTCGTAGGCTGCATTTCCTTCCCCCTTCTATCTGATGGTGCTGCAGTAGAGCGACAGCGAAGTTAAAGCTTTGCAATCAATACTCAAAGCCATTGAGTTTTTTCGTTTTTATGATGAATATTTCTTAATCCGTCGAATTGAATCATTTGAAACGTTCAATACACATAAATCCACTAAATAATAAAAAATAAAGAGAAAGTAAAAAAAACGTATTAAAAACCATGACAAAAATTCTAGATACTTTCGCTTTCACAGCGTAATTGAACAAATTAAAAAGAAACTCACAGAATATAAGTGACTCCAGTGCTGAGTCGTTTGGGAGTTACCCGTGCCACTATCATCACCTTTCGCTTCTAATCTTTGTCGTCCCAACCGTCTATTTCGTATGCTTTCAACTCGCGATTTGAAAGCTTTCGCCTTCAATTCCAAACGATGATGCGCCTGAAAAGTTTGCATCGACTCCCACCTATTCCTTTCTAACATCTGCGCCGAATCAAAACTAAAGCTAGTTTGCATATGCTGGTGTATTTGGAATATTGGAAGCGAGCATGCGACCCAACAGACCAGTCCACCTCTCCCCTTGAGCCTAATCGAGGAATTCGCGAGCTTAAATAAACTCCCTTTTGCGCATTTCTTATTCTACTCACTGAAAAAGCGATTCAAAAAACCATGTTCCATCCATTTCATTAATATTCCACTTTTACCCTACAAAATCGATAGCACTTCCCATAATCTCTCTCTTCCATTCTAATATGATTGCTACAGTCAGCCCTGAACTCCTCTCCTTCTCATCCTTCCTCATATCCATCAAGAAAATAAGAACTACTAGAATAATCTTCTTTCACTTCATTAAAAAAATAGAAAGCAGCGTTTGTAACCTCCTTTTACCGCGGTGATATCAATTCAAGGAAGAACATAGCTTTCGAAAATTACAAAACACTTATTCAGGCGCTGTTTTCCGCTTATACAGCTGGCATTCTCTCTTGCTCACTAACCCCTCACCCCTCCCCTCTCCCCCCCCCTCCCACTTTACCCAAAAAATACTTCCAAACATCGAAGTGCAAATATATAGCACTAAAAAGAAAGCATTTTTCGGTTACCGCATAGCAATAAAAAACACCACTAACGACCGATCAGACATAAGTCAATGTAAACGCTAAAATCACAAACATAATGACTCACACTATGGGAAGCTTCGGCCGAGCTCTCGTTACGACGCATCGCAAATCGCATCACGCTAAATATAATAGGTAAATAAACATCTAAACAAAGACATTCAAATAAACGCATATCGTACTTTATTGTTTAGAAGCCCCCTCACAATATATGCCCATTCTAATGCAAACCTTTATCAATATACACAGTAGGATATACTGAAAGTTGGAGAAAATTGGGAAAAACGATAACAATTCTATATCCATCTTCTTCCCCCATATTCTTCCTCAACTATTTGTTACATGTGTCTTTGAAAACCCTGGCCTGCACCGTTTAAACCTTCTTTCGGGAATATATACCGATTTTTATTGTAAACTGGGATGGATACGATAGAGTCAATATAAGAGAAATAAGATTCTAAAAAACTACAATATACGCACAAATATAAGGGAGGGACCGGTACTTCCCCGCTTGCTGGTCTCTCCCTTATCACCTTCCCCAACATCAGCTCCTTGTAACAACTTTTACGTCCCATTTAGAGCTTCTGACAGAATTACCATGAATGAGTTAGGAAGAAAACATAAAACAGAGGTGCTAAAAAAGAAAAAGAAAGAAAACAAGTCAGCAAGCTTACTCATTATATATTTCCGACGGGCCTCGGACCATATTGAGAGCACCCAGGTTGGCCGTCGTCTTCATCTCCATATACCTGAAAGTTTTAATAATATTTAAAAGCCTTTAATAATGAATGATTTCTCAATAGTCTAATCCAATTTCCACATTTACGAATTAAAAAAAATGCAAAAACTGTTACTGAAGTAAAAAACGTGTCAGATAAAACTTTCAGCGCCTATCACTATCCGTTCAAAAAGCTATAAGACCAGTTCCGTTGTGAAGGCTTTCTTCCAATAGCATCGGAAGCGTTCATGGGAGCTTTTCTTTCATAATTTCTGGTATTCCTTACTGACGGTGGCAAGGCTTTATCGTAGGCTACCACAAACTCTAGGACCTCCAACCCATATTTTATAACCTTTCAAATCGGAAATGTTTTTTCCCTTCGAAATTCTTCTGTATGATAATGAATGAAAATATTTGTACTTCAGACTTCTAGCCTGAAATTTTATTGGCACTCAGCTGATTTGAGGTACACCATTTCTGCAAATCTTCACTAAACTTTACATTTAACAGCAACACCATGCGTCATTAAGCCATTATGAGCCAAGCTCTAAAATCAAAAGTTCAGGTCTCTCAGAAAAATGTCCCCTTCCTCAGGTATACTAGATGCGTTCTGTAAAATTAGACTATAAATTCTAGGCACGTAGACTTGGGCCATATAGGGACTTATTAAAAGCAGGCTATAAATCCTCGGCATATAAGAGAGAAAATAACAAACAAAGGACTTCCTATATATCTTCTTCTCCTTCGCTTTACTCAATAATAAAACAAATTCTTTAAGATATGCCCCGGTCACTATCGTCTCCTACCTGAGCGTGCATGCAGGGATTCTACATAGATCAGTAGCATCATCGCTTTTGAATTGCTAAAACTGAACCCTTTTCTTCCTGCTACTTTCTGCTCCACTTAACATTACAACAGCTGAGGATCTCATAAACACATCTATGACCTCATGAGCCTCTTTTGATTTTGAAGTAAATTCTTTGCTCTAGAAAGCTGCTTCAGACTTCTCCCTTTTCCAAAATAATAACAAAAATTGAAATCTTCCATTACAAACACCCCAACCTGGTCCCTCCCTCCCTTCCCCCTCCCCTCCCGCCTATCTGGCCATCATACATCGTTCATCAACTCCCGTAGATTTCACGCGCTATTTTCATAAATCGTTAGATTATTTACTCTCTTTCTCTGCACCCATACAAACACCGCTTGAAAGATATTATTCGACAGACATGTGCAGAGCGGCCCCGCTTCCAGCAAATTTGCCGTAGAAGCAAAAAAAATAAAATTCATCCCTGCATAAATGCAACCAAAAATTAACGAAATGAGTAAATTACCACTTATGAAGGGAGTTGACTTGTTCGAATAATGGCTCATTCTCGATTGTCTTCAATATAGCGTATACATCGCGCTCTGCTGACGTATTCGGCTCGGGATTCTCATCTTCCAATACGTATCGATCATAGCGACGATGCGCCAATACATCAAACTACAACCACAATACTCCCAATTAAAAAAAAAAAAATCAGCAATGAGAAAATATGCTGACAGCTTATCAGTAATAAATGTGCCTCATGGATTTTTTGAAAAAAAAGCAAGGAGATGGACAAAACAGATGATAAATGTGGTGAAAACTTTGAAACTTTGAATGAAAACTGAACAATAATAATGCCTATAAAACATATAAATGAAACTCATCCAGGAGAAACCTTCCAGTAGAAATACTGCCTCTTATTCATCGGCAATGCCGCTCTAATATTACTTCCTTCTCTCTTCTCCCTCCCTTGCCCTCCCATCCCTCCCCTACCCCTCCCCCTTCCCCCACTTCAGCCTAAAACAACAACATTCATGCCTTGGTACTCAAAAACTCAAAATATAAGGGTAAAAAAATTTGATATAGGACCACCATCCCACATTGTTCAATTCCACAAAAGCAATGTCGATTGCTTCGTTGGCGATTGGCATCCTCCCAATGATTTAGGTTACTCGGAACTCAAGATACGATATCTATAACCTGAGACTGCTTTTGCAACCCACCTACAATTGACCACCCCAGTACTCCTAAGTTCCGAAATTCGTAATCATAAAGCTTCAAGCATTAACAGCTCGGCATCGCTGATAAGTGCAGTAAACAATTAAAAAAATTATGCAAGGAATTGAGTTTCACTTACATCCTTTTCAAAGGCCACTATTCGAAATATCTGCCGATCGCCGAAGAATTGCAATATCGCGATCGCATCATACCGATTTTCTGGGATCAGCGAATCGTTGAGGAACACCTCAAGACTTCGTATTTGTTCCACCGAAACCCGAACCTGAGTGACGTATCGAAACGGCTGCATGACGTATAGTGTATACGTTAGATAAATACCAAACAATCGCTCCTGTAAAAATTAAGAAACTCAGTAAGTAGTTCGTGATTACATTCAATAAAATTGGTTGCATTCACGTAACGAGTTGACATCGAAACACTTATAAACTCCTCTAAACATCTTTCAAAATGAGACGGTACCAGCTTATGTGAAAAAATCGAAGATAATATGCATACACCCAGCAATCCTCTTCAACTAGCCAACGACTCAGTAAAAGAAAATCCATTCACCAGATTCCTGGCCAAATCTGCCTAATTAATAATAAGCCTAGTGCAGCATATCAGGCACAAGAACGTGTGTCATTCAAGTTGTAAGGCGAAGCATGCCAAACAAGCCAATATGATATGCGCTCTAGTAATTCCACTTATCTAACCAACAAACTTCACAAATTTTTAATAAATAATGAAACGTTAACAATACTGCAGTCATATTTCAGCTGATTCAAACGGTTTTATAAATTTCCTACAAAATATTCGCCGAATTAGTGTAAAGCCTAAGAACTGTTTGACGCATTTAATCGTTCACGATTATTTTCATAGAAGGTGGATCAGCCTGAAGAAGGCCCATCATTGGTGAACATATATTCATCAAATATGACAACTTTAGCTTTCATTACTTCTGAATTGAAATTACCGAAGGGGCATATAAACATGAGCGCAAATAGCCTGAAAAGCGTGTAAAAATGCAGATACTTCAGCGTTCTTTAGTGGGAGATAAAAAATAAATAATCACCATATTTAGCAAGCAAGTAAACAATGACTGGAGGAAATGTACAACATGCAACGAACTAATTACGACTAGGATGCCTCAACGTTTTAATAACTTCTTGCTTTAAGCAACACCCTGCCTACTTTCTTCCTCCTCCCCTCCTTCCCCCCCCCCCTCTCCCGCTACAGCGGCTACGTTAAGTTCAACCCCCCTCTTCATGACCACGCTCATATAAAGTTCAAATACCTGTAAGGTAAGGTCGTGTTTGGGCCGTTGGTTCCATGCAGCATCGATCCCTTCTTGTTCTCGTTCATCATCACTCCAGTCAGGCTCCTCCCTCCGATGACATACCATCGCATAAGAAATTGCCATTTGCAGCAATTTCTCGCTGAACTGAAATCTCTATCTAACTTATTGAACTCAAAAACAATTCAGCTTAGAAAACTTAGAGATGAAATGTTTATTTCTAGGTGACACAGAAATTTAATGTGGAAGAGGATTAGAACACTTAGAAGATAAAAAAAAAAACGAGCTTATCCTCAATAAAAATATAGGCAAAGAAATAGAAGGCATAAATCTATATTCCAAAGGCCAACTGAAAAAAATATTAGTGAGAACATCGTAAATGTACCTCAGCTATATAAAAATTATGATTCGGATGGAAGGTGTAATGGAAGTAGGAAAGAAGAAGCTTTAAGGTGAGCAGAATAAATATTCGATTACCCGATCCAAGCATAAATACTTTTAAAAAAGAGCATTTTAGCAGCAGAAACAAACTCCCAAAAAGAAAGAAGGCATTTTCCACTCTCGTGATATTCTGATACTGCACGCATAGAATAAATTATAATCCAGAAAACATCAAAACATTGCAACTATCGAATAAAAAGATTACTAATCGATAGTTAAAAATCGATAAAATCTTCTTTGTATGAGGCAAAATATTTGAAAATCAATTCACACTCAGAAAACTTAAATAGCAAAACAAGTTCAAGTGATCAGAAAACAGCATAGAAAACCAATAAAACAACCACTTTGCAACTTAATTAATCACATGGAAAACCATTTGTTAATCACCTGGAACATCAAAGTTTTTAAGAGTGGGGCAACTTTAATACATATAGGAATCTACTTCTCTATTGAAGATAACAGCATAGGATAGCCAGAACATCTTGTTACCGATCAGCAGTTCTTTGCAGTTGTCAATCAGAAACCGACCGCAAAAAGCAGAAAATTTGTCCATTTGCCCTTCTTGAAAAGTACTCTGATTCTAGGCTTGAAACTGAGCATGCATATGATGATATAATTTCGTGATTCAAACATATACATGCAACACAGAATGTTCCAGTCAGGGAGTTAGGAAGCGAGGGAGTTTGGCTGAGTGACGGAATGGGAGGGAGTTCGGCAGTGCCTCTGACCGCTAAAAGCTTGGAAGAACAGAAACAATGTGATGCCCTCTTCTAATCGCAAACAAACAGCGATCAAAGGCAATAAGAACGTTTCAAAGAGATCAAGGAGGGTAAGGGAGCATTTTTCTAACCGACAGGCATACACAAGGTTTCATCTACTGGCTCCGAAAAGAATGGAGTTCAGACGCTTCAGCAGACCTTTCTGATCAGCAGCATTCACACCGCGTCACTGGTCGTTTTCACCTATTCTAACTGTTCACAGAAACGACTATTAAGAAATTTGCATATTGTAGCCAGGATAAATATTCTTAAGGGAAACACATTCATGAACTCTATCATGTACTATTTGCTTTTCATTCCTTTCTTTCTTCTATCAACACATACCTTAAACGCTTCCCGGGAAAGGTTCATACATTTGACTTCATACGTTCATCCCATAGAGGTTTCAATGCCGTTCACTTCTTATACATGTAAATCGTATCACAGTAACACTGCCAACAGTAACTGCGTTATTTCCTAATCGCGATCTCCCCTCTCCAACTTCGTTTCCGGTCTGTCAATGCACACTCCGACGTCTTTCCTAATGAATCACAGCGCAGACGATGCATTAAGATGCTAGACCTTTCACAAGCGTGTTGGTGCATAACCGTTATGAACTTTTAAGGTCACACTTTAGCACACTGCTACTTCTTACCCTTACTACAGTTTGTACAGAAGGCGCTATACCTATATTTCCTATTCCTATTGCCTGCTTATTCGAGCACAACTCAAGTTAATTCAAACCCTCTCTTGTATTCTCCTCAACCTGAGACCTATTCTGTTTCATAGTATCAAAATTCAATCACAGCTATGTCGAAAAGTGCATCGGAGCGGTCATATGTTACGCTATCCACTGTCATGCTGAACGCATCAGTAGAATAACGCGTCAATAAAACAGGTCTTCAACAGTATAAAAAGACAAAGGTTTACAATTACTAAGAACCAATTGATCACAATGAAATCGAATCATCGATAGGAGACTACCATGATCGCTATTCGAAATGATGGTCGCAATTCGAAAATAATTACACAAACCTCAACAAGCTCGGCGACAGACATCTTTCCCCAGAAGATCGTGTTGAATTCAACTTCTTTGAATACCTCGAAAAAAGTGTCATATCGTAACGAATTCTTCTCCTTGTATAAATCCAATAAGTGCTCGATATCGGCGCGACAACCGGACATAATCGCCGGTGCCGAAATTCCTGCACCACGCATCTTCACCTGTAACTTTCATAGCAGTAACGTATCACTAGAAAATTTACTAACATACATAAAACCATTCGTCAAAGAGTATATTCCCAAAAACTTAAATGAAATTGAATTGTGCCTGTGAATGAAATTACATAACTTTGTCATTTCTCCTCTTCTTTTTATTTAACCTAGGAAAACACTGGCATTCAGCAGACTACCCAGAAAAATGCAAACATTTCCCACGTCCCAAAAAAAGTGATTTCCATCCAAATCCCATTTTTCCACTAAAACTGCCCAGTGGTCATCTGCGCATATTTGGGGCAGTGTGAAATGTAATTGCTATTCTGGTGGACTGTTGACGAACAGTGAGCGAGAAAAGTAATATGTAAGTATGAATTATTAAAACATAGAAAGCAAAGGAACATGTACAAATAAATACTATAGAAACATGCATAAGCACAAAAAGTAATGCACTCATAAGTCTTAAACAAGAAATTGGTTGCTAGAGTGACAGCATATAAGGAGAATCAGAACCCCCCCCTAAAAAGAAACCTGAAATATTCCTCACGAAATTTCACCTAAAATAATCATGTAGTCTGGCTACAAAAGGAGGCGCAATTGATGGCGGTTATCCCCTCCCCCCCCCCCCCCCCCTCCCACACATATCATTATTGGAGGGTAAAATTTCATCAAGACATCAAAAGCAAACAACACCACCAAACCAAATGCAAAGTAACAACAGCACATAAAACTAACGTTTCAAACACTGATGGATAACTGCTCAAGCGAGAACTTACAAATCACACAAACTCATTAAAATATATCTACCATTATCAAAGTCTAAATCAATAACATGTGACCAATTACTCCATTAATTGACCATCCTTTACTGACATAGGCTAGCTGAATACGCCACTCTAAGAAAATCGGGAAGTGAGTCAAAATGGACGTTATTGATGGTCGTCGAGAAGGCCGCCACTAAACTTGGGGTGAGATCGGAGGATTATCCAAGCCACAAAGACATCATCTTCGGCTTATATTCACAAGTTCACACGGTTCGAACCTTATCCACATCACTAGAGAAGGACGAATCTGAACAGCATTGTGAGGACACTACGCCAAAATCTTATGTACCACCATTAACGTAGCCTGTATTTTATCCCACAGTTCACTATAACTGACGCTAACTGTGTGTTATATGAACTTCCCAACCTGACATTTGCTGTCATTTCCTCTACAAAACACTATGGGGCCTACTCAACCAATATCCTATAGGAGGCTACATTTTATCAAAACATCCTCATGCGATGACAGCGCGTACAACTGCCGAATCTAGGGCTGCCTCCATGTTCCACTTTACCAATAATCATGCACTTGCTCATGCAAAAAAGACCTCATATCGGATCGCTGTACCGTCCGCATCAACTTGGCAACATTCCAAACTACACCTCATCTTCCCCACAAACTTCATCTGTAGCTTATAATTAATGAAAAAACATCAAAACATTCGCTCACTCCAGCTGGCAGGTTCATTTAACAGGACACCCTGATAAAACGACCTAGAGTTCAAATGACTGATAAGTAATCGCCCGGCCAAAACTTACAAGAAGCCAAATCGATCAGTGAGTGAGTGGCCTTATTTCGAATCAAGTAGTCAGAATTTACGACTCAGGAAGATCTTTAAAATCGCAATTTAATATTCCATACTTCTCAATATCGAAGAACAAACATTGATGCTCATCAAATGGACAAAGAAAAAACGACCTGGTAACCCATAACCGATGGCTTATCCAGAGTTGAAGAACAGCGAAAAATGAGCAAATACAAAGGTCATCTATCGAACGAAACGAATAATAAAATCGAATATCGTTGGTGGGCAATAAATTTTTATTGATATTCACAAGTAATAAATGAATGTAACAATTTTAGAGTAAAAATTAAATAGCATTCGGCCAAACATATACAAAATAAAGCGAAAAAATAGCGAATTAAAACAGCATCCACGCACTTCGGATAGCATGGAGCACAATGAAATTTTGTTCGTACAGTACAGAAGATAGATTTTAACACACAAATATTTAACACAGCAGAGCCAATAAATTCAGAATGGGCAAAAACAAATGCCTCGCTTGCTCTTCTTCGCTTATAGCAAAGAAAACAAACTGCCTACAATAACGAGCTGAGAGGAAAAGCAAAAATCCAAGCACGAAAACGACCTAAGGTCGATTCCAGTGCCGCCCTGCACCCAATGATAGCTTTAACTTCGATGATAGCAACGATTTAGAACACAGGTAGGCCAACGTGGGCTCATCATAGAGACAGTAGTATCTAATCGGTCAACGTGAGCTGAATAGACTACATTTGGGCGATGATGACTGACCGGTCAATTTGGCCTCATAATAAAACATCCAGTCAATGGTGACCGACCGGTCAACGTGGGCTCATAACAGATCCGAAATTGAGAAAATAAAATAAGAAATGTATGAATGCCACCGAAAAATAATCAAACACCAATACGATTGAAAATTACGAAGGAAAAAGTTTCTAAGGAAGCAATAAATAAGTCATAAAACACTAAGGACATAACGAATCACAATCCAAACACATCAAAATTAAAAAAAACTTTTCTTAACCGATAAAAAATTGTGTTTCCATCCCCAAAAAAAAATTTTAAGCCCTACTCTTAATTCTTTCCGACTAAATTTCCCAGTCAAATCCGAAACTAAACGTAAATTTTTATACCGATCTTCAAGCCCAACTACTTCCCGACATTTCAGTCATTAAGTAAATGCCTCCTTTACAAACATTACCGAATTTATCATTGGAGCTCTATAAAAATGAGGCGACATCTTATTTAGAACTTATAGAAATGGGTGGAAAAAAGAACATAAAAATAGAACCAACTAAGTAAAACGTTTCAATGAAAAACCGCCCTTTGCCAGTCCTATTACACAATGGCAATTAAACTTTTCAATACACAAATAGGCTCACATCAAGAAAAAGTCAAGTGTATTATATCACATCACATGGTAAACTGAAAAAACTCCAAACCAGAATGTTTAGGAGCTGTTTCATCACCAGTTCAAACCTTGTTTTCGAAAAACACAATCATTCGACTCACATGATGGGGTGGGTAAGTGCGAGACGGGAGGAAAGGAGGGGGTGTGAAGGGGAAGGAAGGTAGAGTAGTAATCGAGGAATTACATCAAATACTGTCATTTATCGGACAGAATGCTTATCACAGTTAACAGCTTCGGGTACCAAAACAAAAGCCAAAAGAACGACCATCCTAATTCCAAACAGTACATTCAAAATCACCACACACAGTGATCTTAAAACTATTAACCTGAGTAACGGTAGACCTCAATCTTTCTCTTCTGAATTAACTACTTCCTTAGCTCCCTTATAAGTCTTTGGCAGACAGAAGCAAAGCAGCAGACACCATAAGCACACACCTATCACCCATTTACAAACATTCTTTCTTACTCAAGCATTTTGCCATCAAGTCATTCTGAACAGGACACAACTTAAAGAAAGGTTCCGCTGCTAGAACCTGCTTTCAGAAAACACTCCTTGGACAACGATGAGCTCAGTGAAGGAGGAGGCGATGTCCTCCCGCAACGTCCTCTCCTTCACTGTCATCTCCACTGCTCTCCCCCACTATATGCCCCTTCCTCTATTCTCAGTAGAATCACTCATATCTTCCAGCCACCATCAAAATCCAGAAACTAGACCTCCACTGACCTCATACAACTCACAAAAATAGCCAACTTGTGATTAAAACAACATGTCGACGCGTTAAGCAAACATTAAGAGATAAAACCACAGATTTCGGCAGACATGCCTATAACTAAATAACATTCACAACAATAGGCATAATATAACCTTCAACCACTTCGACACTCCAATACGTCGACCTTCTTCATAAACTGCAAGATATCCTTCTTGGTTATGATGCCCAGAAGTCGGCCGTTATGAGTGACCAACACTTGACGAAGTCCCAGCTTTCTGAACATATCGATAACGGTCTCCATCGGCGTTTGATCCGTGATTGTCATCGGCGCCTTTAATTATCTCAATTAATGTCGTAATAGGCTCTGCTAAACAGATAGATAATTAAACTAATATGACAGGCTGGCGAAAGAGAAAGGCCCCCTTACAAAAAAAAAAAAATCATCTCCCTTCAATATTTCTCTCAACTTTTGAGAAAATAGAAATTTATCGCCATAAATACCTAATAGCATCGCTTCAAGTCAGTAGTCACCGCAGAGATCAATCCATTAAGAACTGAAAACTCAAGGGAAGAACTAAGTGCTTCATTAAAACATATCTTGATACATAAACAGGTCAACTCAATAAAATCTTATGAATGCCTGTAGGAAGCACAAATCTAGCTTCTAAGCTTCCCTCCACGCCCTCACTCCCACTCGATCCAAGACTTCCATCAAGGCTGAAACATATCCAGAAATCATGTTCCTCACCAGGTCGATGAGCTTTCGTAGTCTCAACGGTGCGGGTCCACCGATACGATCTTCTGGCACGTTAGTGGTAAAGTAGACAATCGAATTTGTAACCACATATGGCTGCGTCTTACGTGCCGAATGTAATGCCAACTGCAGATCACGCCTAAAAAGCACATTGTCCTAGAAGACGGGCTGCGTTTTCAATGATCAGCACCCTCCTTCCTCCCACCTCTACTCTCTTCACATACTTCAAAGCTTCAATAACGCTATCAGAACGGAAACAAAGAGCCGAACACCTTTTGAGCTACTTGGGAACGAAAGTATTACTCCTGTCACTCGTAAACAACCACTTAATAACAACATATTCGATGAAGTCAGTTTGGTAAACATATGTTTTGATCTCCCCTCCCCCCCCCCCTTATGCGGCCGCGCTTGAACCACCGCGCACATAGAACATTTTTAGACAAAACTTTACTCATGATCATATTATACAAGAATGGCAAAAATATTTAAACATACTATACAGGAGTTACAATAAAGAATATCAGATCCAAGCCGTCAACGATCCCATAATCTCATAAACTTTTCTTTATTTCCGCTTCCACATCCTCTACAACCAAATTACACGAGAAATACTCAATAAAACATAGGCAAGAATCAATAATTGCTGGCATAGTAGCAAAATATTTAACGCAACACTTTGCAATATTTTTGAAAAAATATTTACTGATGTTAAAACTATAAATATTTACTAACATAACTAAATATTTAATGAAAAAAATATTTTAAAAAATTTAATCGAAATCGCTTTCACATTCATAAAGCATAGCACAATTATTTATTGGCCGGCTCATCTAAAAACTTTAGTTCCTCAGCAATCCCTAATGACCGTTAATCCAGAGATATAACAACAGCAGCACTTTGAATGCATCAACATCGGCAATGATAGTTGAAACCGTTCATCGTATCTCTAACGCTTCGAAGAGATCCTTGAAGCGATTCAAGGATCTCGAAAGCCTGAGCCGTGCTTCCTGCCTTATTGACACCTCAACTTGTCCAACGGGGATTCTAAATTTTCTCATTTCCTCATACCCCTCTCTTCACTAAATGAGTTTACCTTTTAGCATCGCCCATAACAAACAAATAAAAATAACAAAGAAGAATAAGCATAAGAAACAGACGAACCGTGTGCAAAATCCGACCAGATAAAGATTCTCTTCGCTTATCACAACCGGAAATTTTGCACTACCTGTTGAATGTTCTCTTGTAATCTTGGGTTCCGAAACCATCATTCCGGACCCTCTGCTTCCGTGAATTGGTGACGTCATCGACTCGTTCAATAACAAAGCGACTCTATCAAAAAGTTCATAAAATCACTGCAATGATCGTTGTCTTTTTCTTTGTTTCTCAGCAGCTTTCCTCCTATGGATGAAATTGTCTATCCATGAGACGATGTGTTTAAGTGAGAGAGTATTACCTGGCTAGTCCTGTCGTCCGGGAATATCCAGAATCCCGGGAAATATTCTTGAAACCTTTGTCCTATATCCATCCATAAGTAATAACAATTCATGCACGAGTCGACTTGCTTGCAGATCATCCTTCAACAAAAGCATTTATAACGCATTCCGGCTTAAACAGTATCAGTGAGGCACTTTTCTCAGGCGTTCCACTTATTTGCATACCGTTATTCGGCGATCAAGAATACAACGCTGTGATGGCAGTACGAAAAAATGTGGCCGTTTATGTTGATAGAAAGGTAATCACCACTGACATCATCGTCGATGCACTTGATAGAGTGCTAAATAATCCTATGTAAGTGCATTTCAAGTCCATTTCCGGGTGTTGATTTCTGTTTCATTAACAATTTCCAATAATGTTGTACTGCTTTCGCGTGCAGTGGCGAGCGGAAAAAATGCATAGCCACTTTGCTGACGGAGGGAACTGAACAGGAATGAAAACGTCGAAAGTACACAGGACTGCGGAAGGACTATTTTTCACGCACATAATACAAAAAGAGTTTGTAAGTATGGAAAGCAGAGAAGTGCGCGTAAAACAGAGCAGCAGTGAAAATCACTATGCTATATACAAAAGAGGAGTCGCTACGTGTTTGTTATTTACAACGAATACCCCGGCCTTGCTAATACAAGAGGTATTGAGAACTGGGGTTGACTGAACACTGAGCACTCTCCCCATAATGGTCAAAGTCATCAAATAACTAAGTGCAATGCATGCAATATCCAATGGTTTTCAAATCACCCGGCTATACAAGCAGAGAAAGTGCGCAATATGATAGGGCAGAGAACAGCTGCTGTCTGCCTGGTCGGTCGTTCCCCACAACAACTATCGACGCAAAAAACGTCTTCCAGCGGATTTTTTGGTCGAAACCGAACAATAAGGCAGATGTGAACTTTACACCGCTGAAGTGGCGCACATATAAAAAGTAAGAACGCATAATCAGGGCTAACTTGCAACCTATAACTGACGTGCGGGCGGCAGAAATGCTAGGAGAAAAAACTCCCACGCAGTTTGGATCTCAACCGCCGATGAGCAAACCTTTACCCGCTGATCTTCGATGAATAAGAAAAGATTTCTGCAAATTTCAGGCCCTTCAATGTGGCCACAGTATACGGCTTAAAAAACGATCGGTGGAAAATTTAATACTAGAATATAACAAATGAGGTCAAAAATAAAGTTAAAAAAACTTGATTTTAAAGTTTTTGGTGCCAGCTGAACGTGAAACTCCCACAACGGTTTGGTGCTGATAAACAATTTAGTAGATGGAAAGAAAGACGGAAGGAGGGGAGGAGGGCATTCACTCAGGCGTACTTTGAACTTATCACACCTGGGTTCCGCAATGATCTAGGTGCAAATGAAATGTGCTGCTCTGCTATTCCAACTCTTCGCTATTCGTGGCGACGGTTAACTTTATATGCGAAATTTTAAATGGAAAACGTCCTCAAAAAATTGCTCTACCAACTGGAGGTTTCCATCCTTTTTACTTTTCTTTTACAAATACGGATATTATAAAGTAAGTCGGTTCTCAGCCGTGATGACTTAATGATGATGCTTCTAGCTCCCCTCCCCCTCCCCACAACGCGTCAAGTTTTCTAGCTACATCGGAGAAAAAGGGAACGTTCCACTACCCAGGTTGCCAATACCGACAAACAAAACGGTCAAGCTATGCGTAAGAATTAATAAAAATACTGCAAAATGCCCTCCCCTGAATATAATTTCTGCTCAAGTTCAGGCCTTGCATGGTGGCTAGGATTTAAATAGCCCCCTCCCCTTCGGAGATGTATTTTCATTAAAAAATTCTCCTGAAATTCAATCCCTCGGACCCGGTCCTGTTTCCTTCCCATCCTTCCTTCTCATGCTCAATTCACCAACTCAGCAACCTCAAATTAAGCCTATGTCTGTGCCGAGCTGAAATTTTGTAACTTTTGCAGTTTAAAATATGAAGTTCTACGATTTACATAGAAAAAATAAAAGCATCGACTTCAATTTACAGATACGCAGAGAACTCGAGACAACTACGTGATAGATTGCATAAATATCCAGTGGAAGCGAAAACATCATTCGTCAAATGGAGTGAATATATGGCCGAATTTGGCAATTTTCCAGATCTCAATTTGTATGGGGCCGAAATTGGTTTCATTAAATATTTCTTACTCGATATTTTCTCCTTCGTTTTCATTGTGGCCATTTGTTTATTATTTATCATTGTTAAAATCGGCTGCATAATTTCACGAAAATTTCTTTCAAGACGAAAAAGAAAAACGGAATAGAAATCTTCAAAATATTATTCAACTGGAAATATTCTTTGCTAAAACGATCACTAATGAATCGTTATTTTTAGATTTTTAGAGAAAATTTTTACAACTGTGTTGTATTCTTTTTCTGCAAATGTGCATTCGAATTACGTTCAATATAAAATTCATATCGTAAATGAATTTTGAATCTTTTTGTGGCTATTTTCGATATAATTTTCAGCAGTTTTTTGTTTGTTAGCAGTTTCTCCCTCTTCTCCTCCCTTCCCTATGCGTGCACGTGCACTCGAGTTGCTCATGCGTAAATGTGCATCTACTTTTCTGTTCAGTTTTTTTTTGCATGAAACTTATTCCCGGCTATATCGATCGCCCATCAACATACCCCTCTATCCTCATAAAATATCAATAAAGGTCAAAACATTCCTCGGCAAGAACCTCCAATACAGTAGTTTCTCAACAATATAAACTAAACATTCACGATTCGCCAGGAATAGAGAAAGAACTTAGACTGGGAAACATTTGGCATCCAACGCAAAACGATCGATGATCATGTTTCAGTTTACAACCTACCTAAATGGCTGCTCATCTGATAAGAGGTACTACAGGATTAAAGGGGAAAGAATGCAAAACTGGAAAGAAAATACAGCAAAGGAAAACGTCGAAAAATTGAAAAAGCGAGAAAAAATGCTCGAACAAATATAGGAAAATATTATAAAATAAGTAGTAATATTGAAAGGAGCTGAGAAATAGTTACTGAAGTTGAGAAACTTCTATATAAAAAATGGAAAATGATGTAAAGTTCCATAAAATTTCAATGCTACTTTCACAACCGATTCTACGAATAACTATTTCACAAAATGCTACGAATCACAAAACAACCGATCGCAAAACAAACACATTCTTTACTGACATATCACGAAGACCCCAACATGTAATCGTTACTAATCCATCACATATCGTCGAACGACTACATTGATCTTAGTTTAGTTGCCTTTGGGAATACCCCTCTAGAAATATAGATCACGGCGGCAATTTGACCGTGGTGACCTTAACAATCCACGTTCTAGGGCGTCATCAACGGAACGAATGAGTCTTAAAAACCGTCAATAAACGTGCAACCTTCTCCCCTCCCTCCTCACCCCCACCTTAACATGCCGACAGTCTAGTTATATTTCTAGCAAATAGGATCGGACATAAAGAAGAATATCACATCTACGAATGACTACTTCGCAAAATGCTACGAATCACAAAACAACCGATCGCAAAACAAACACATTCTTTACTGACATATCATGAAGACCCCAACATGTGGTCGTTACTAATCCATCACATGTCGTCGAACGACTACATTGATCTTAGTTTAGTTGCCTTTGGGAATACCCCTCTAGAAATATAGATCACGGCGGCAATTTCACCGTGTTGACCTTAACAACCCACGCTCTACGGCGTCATCAACGGAACGAATGCGTCTTAAAAACAGGTCAATAAACGTGCACCCTTCTCCCCCTTCCTCCTCATCCCCACCATATATTGTCGATAGTCTCGTTATATTTCTAACAAATAGGATGGGACATAAAGAGGAACATCACATCTACGAATAACTATTCCAAAAAAATGCTATGAATCACAAAACAACCGGTCGCAAAGTTCCATGACTCTCCCCTTTCCCTTTCCAAATTTATTCGACGCCAAACTCCTTCCATCGTTGTCTTCAGCTCGACATTTGTAGATACGAAAAAATGGTTTCCGATTGCCCAATCAAAATTTTTTCCAATTTTCAGACCGCAATGGTTTATCCCACAAGTACTGATTGTAAGTATATTTTCGAGTATCCAAAAAAAGGTTCAAGTGAAATTTATCAACCTGTCAAACAATTCACAGCATCAAATCTTCCCTCACATTCGGAAAACTCCTCCAGTATTTATAAGTCAAAAAACCGCCGAAACGAAACAATCAGAAAAATCTACAAATGAAGATATAAAACGCATATATAAAATCCATAAGTAACAAAGCATTTACATTTATGTAACAAATGTCACATTAAAAGCTTCACTTCAAAAAAAGATGACCTCTTTCACTAAATTATACATTTTCATTAAAGATCATTTAAAAAATTGCAATGCTTATCTGCAAAAGAGAAAAAATGATTTGCCTCATTGACTCATTCCAGGCAAAGGAATTCTCTCCTTCCCTTCAAAAAACAAGTGAAAGTGATCACGATGAATGCGAAGAAAACGGCAAAAACATAGCTTGCAATAACATTACTCAAATGGACGTCTTCTTAGCGGCCGAAAGTCTCTTCAAAATAGCGTCGCCTTTGCGTTCTTCCTTCGACTTAGTGAGGGTGACACATGCTGAAATAAAACCCATCTTTTATAATTAAGTGATTGAAGCGTTCTTTCTGTATATAGCACCCCTGACCTGCCCAATCCTGTTCAAATGAACGTCATTTCGCAGACTCCTTCATTCGCGTTAATCAATACTAATACAACATTATCCACAGGGCGAGGGGGAAAAGGGGGAACAACCCCGTCCAGCTCTTCCCTCACCCTTATCCTACTTCCAGAGAAATTCCTGACTCATCAAAATTTTAGCATGGATGTCTGAGACCCTACTTTTTCCCCTAGCATTATTTCTTGAAAAAGCTTCCATTCAAATCTGCGCAAACTACAACTTGAGAGGCATTTTGGCTATTTTTCTGCCTCCTCTTTTCATAATTTTTGTTGCGTTTTCAAAACTTCTCTTCATATTCATCAAAACTTCCTATTTTTCCCGATTCTTCCAAATCTATGCTTCTACTAATACGTACCACAAAGGAGATGACAAGGGGAGGGGGATCGGAATGGAGTAACACAGGTAAGTAGAGAAAGTTCTTCATGTTCTGTAACAGAGGTAGAGAACGATTCCCTGACTGTGGATTCAATCCGACTTAAATACCCGCCCTGTTCTTATCAAATACCGTCTAAATAATATAATATTCAAATCAACCATCAAAAAACTCCCAACAATAAAAACCAACCGCAAAGAACTATTACAGCGAAACCAAAGAACAATAGAAATCACCTTTTACTGCCACATCAGGAAGATGTAACTTCTTTGGTGGGCCGCTTTCGTCTTCCACCGTTAATGACGCCAACGTATCGGTCCTGAAACAATAAACCTCGAGTCAGAAAAGTGACAAATAAACTCTCTCAACTCTTCCTTTCTTTTTTTGAGACGAACATTGTCATATGAAACAAATATCACATTGATAATCTTCTCATTTGAAATTTTTTTAATTATCAAAGCAATAGGCATCGTGCTAAATATCACAGAGGGAAAAAAGAGAAGGAAAAGGGGAAGAAAAAATAAATAAGGGATTATGAGTATATGACGCATGTGTATGAAATTAACAAAGAATCATTCACTCTATTTGCTTGTTGGCAGCCGTGTCCCTTTCCGAGCTCCTCGACATTCCACTTGTAGATGGCGTCATCTCAGCAGTACCACTTTCCACTGCAGTGTTCGTACTACCAGCATCAAAAAGCTTATCCTACAATGACACTAGCAAAATCAAATGACATTCGCTACGAAGTTTCATTCAACGGTGCCCAAAACAAGCGAGGATGAGAAAATTAATACGTAGGTTATCGAATTTTAAAACCAAATGGTTGAGATATGAGAGGCACTCTCGATATCTCAATCATACCACTGGAATGCTATAAAAGGTACCATTAAACTGGTTCATTAAAATAATCTCATGAAGGCTCCCTCATACTATCGGTGAATGGACACCAAGTCAGTTGACTTACCCCCAAGGAACTTTTGAAGACTAATTTTGGTATATGTAGCCCTAAAAAAAACTTTTCTGAGTGGCATCAGCATCGCCGTTTGCGTCTACTCTCCAAATGCCCACAAGATAATGCAACATCAGTAAACGCTCACCACTTCAGACAGAGAAGGGAGCTTCCTTCGTTTCCTTATCTTCTCCTTCTTGTCCTCCTCCAAATTTGGAACATCCTCCACTTGGGAGTCGTCCTTTCCATCTGTTGTTTCACGTATTACGCCATCCACATTAACCTTAATAAATCTTCAGCTGTTCCATACTGTTTACAGTACCAAACAAAGACCTCTCCCACCTTCACTCCATGTCCTCTAAAGTCACTGCAGTCAACATGAAGCGTCGAGCAAACCTCCTCTTTCAGTTCACTGTCAGAAGCCGAAAAGGTTAATGCCTATTGAATGTTCTCGGGAAAGGAACACTCTAGCTCGAGAACTTTAAAATGCGATATAACTTTAACTATTAAAAGTGGCTTTTTAATAAACGCTTTATTTGGGACCGATTTGTTATCATCATAAAACTAAACTACATAAGGGGAGCCGCAATGGAGAAAGGGAAAGAGGAAAGTGGGAGAGAGAGAAAAGTAAGACCTGGAAAATTACACAATCACTTCAGGTACGACGTGTGCTACATTTCATTGCGAAAATTCCCTCACGACATGAAACGTGTGCAAAAATTTCAGTTCATCACTGTATCATGTCATGAAAACCAAAGCTGATGTTGCTGCGCATTCTTCTGACAAAAAAAAATCTGGAACACGCATTCGTCGGCTACTCAAACAGCTTCCGTTTAAAAGCAAAATGACTTTTATAAGATAAGATAATCCTCATACATGCACATACCTATTCCACGAATTAACGAGAATTTAATTCGGCTAAATGAACTAATGAATGGATTCCGTCCACTGAGCATAATTTCGTTCTGCTTCGGCATAAAACAGTCGAAGCATTAGGCGACGGGTTGTCCTCGCTGGATCACAACCACTCCTCGTAGGCTGCATTTCCTTCCCCCTTCTATCTGATGGTGCTGCAGTAGAGCGACAGCGAAGTTAAAGCTTTGCAATCAATACTCAAAGCCATTGAGTTTTTTCGTTTTTATGATGAATATTTCTTAATCCGTCGAATTGAATCATTTGAAACGTTCAATACACATAAATCCACTAAATAATAAAAAATAAAGAGAAAGTAAAAAAAACGTATTAAAAACCATGACAAAAATTCTAGATACTTTCGCTTTCACAGCGTAATTGAACAAATTAAAAAGAAACTCACAGAATATAAGTGACTCCAGTGCTGAGTCGTTTGGGAGTTACCCGTGCCACTATCATCACCTTTCGCTTCTAATCTTTGTCGTCCCAACCGTCTATTTCGTATGCTTTCAACTCGCGATTTGAAAGCTTTCGCCTTCAATTCCAAACGATGATGCGCCTGAAAAGTTTGCATCGACTCCCACCTATTCCTTTCTAACATCTGCGCCGAATCAAAACTAAAGCTAGTTTGCATATGCTGGTGTATTTGGAATATTGGAAGCGAGCATGCGACCCAACAGACCAGTCCACCTCTCCCCTTGAGCCTAATCGAGGAATTCGCGAGCTTAAATAAACTCCCTTTTGCGCATTTCTTATTCTACTCACTGAAAAAGCGATTCAAAAAACCATGTTCCATCCATTTCATTAATATTCCACTTTTACCCTACAAAATCGATAGCACTTCCCATAATCTCTCTCTTCCATTCTAATATGATTGCTACAGTCAGCCCTGAACTCCTCTCCTTCTCATCCTTCCTCATATCCATCAAGAAAATAAGAACTACTAGAATAATCTTCTTTCACTTCATTAAAAAAATAGAAAGCAGCGTTTGTAACCTCCTTTTACCGCGGTGATATCAATTCAAGGAAGAACATAGCTTTCGAAAATTACAAAACACTTATTCAGGCGCTGTTTTCCGCTTATACAGCTGGCATTCTCTCTTGCTCACTAACCCCTCACCCCTCCCCTCTCCCCCCCCCTCCCACTTTACCCAAAAAATACTTCCAAACATCGAAGTGCAAATATATAGCACTAAAAAGAAAGCATTTTTCGGTTACCGCATAGCAATAAAAAACACCACTAACGACCGATCAGACATAAGTCAATGTAAACGCTAAAATCACAAACATAATGACTCACACTATGGGAAGCTTCGGCCGAGCTCTCGTTACGACGCATCGCAAATCGCATCACGCTAAATATAATAGGTAAATAAACATCTAAACAAAGACATTCAAATAAACGCATATCGTACTTTATTGTTTAGAAGCCCCCTCACAATATATGCCCATTCTAATGCAAACCTTTATCAATATACACAGTAGGATATACTGAAAGTTGGAGAAAATTGGGAAAAACGATAACAATTCTATATCCATCTTCTTCCCCCATATTCTTCCTCAACTATTTGTTACATGTGTCTTTGAAAACCCTGGCCTGCACCGTTTAAACCTTCTTTCGGGAATATATACCGATTTTTATTGTAAACTGGGATGGATACGATAGAGTCAATATAAGAGAAATAAGATTCTAAAAAACTACAATATACGCACAAATATAAGGGAGGGACCGGTACTTCCCCGCTTGCTGGTCTCTCCCTTATCACCTTCCCCAACATCAGCTCCTTGTAACAACTTTTACGTCCCATTTAGAGCTTCTGACAGAATTACCATGAATGAGTTAGGAAGAAAACATAAAACAGAGGTGCTAAAAAAGAAAAAGAAAGAAAACAAGTCAGCAAGCTTACTCATTATATATTTCCGACGGGCCTCGGACCATATTGAGAGCACCCAGGTTGGCCGTCGTCTTCATCTCCATATACCTGAAAGTTTTAATAATATTTAAAAGCCTTTAATAATGAATGATTTCTCAATAGTCTAATCCAATTTCCACATTTACGAATTAAAAAAAATGCAAAAACTGTTACTGAAGTAAAAAACGTGTCAGATAAAACTTTCAGCGCCTATCACTATCCGTTCAAAAAGCTATAAGACCAGTTCCGTTGTGAAGGCTTTCTTCCAATAGCATCGGAAGCGTTCATGGGAGCTTTTCTTTCATAATTTCTGGTATTCCTTACTGACGGTGGCAAGGCTTTATCGTAGGCTACCACAAACTCTAGGACCTCCAACCCATATTTTATAACCTTTCAAATCGGAAATGTTTTTTCCCTTCGAAATTCTTCTGTATGATAATGAATGAAAATATTTGTACTTCAGACTTCTAGCCTGAAATTTTATTGGCACTCAGCTGATTTGAGGTACACCATTTCTGCAAATCTTCACTAAACTTTACATTTAACAGCAACACCATGCGTCATTAAGCCATTATGAGCCAAGCTCTAAAATCAAAAGTTCAGGTCTCTCAGAAAAATGTCCCCTTCCTCAGGTATACTAGATGCGTTCTGTAAAATTAGACTATAAATTCTAGGCACGTAGACTTGGGCCATATAGGGACTTATTAAAAGCAGGCTATAAATCCTCGGCATATAAGAGAGAAAATAACAAACAAAGGACTTCCTATATATCTTCTTCTCCTTCGCTTTACTCAATAATAAAACAAATTCTTTAAGATATGCCCCGGTCACTATCGTCTCCTACCTGAGCGTGCATGCAGGGATTCTACATAGATCAGTAGCATCATCGCTTTTGAATTGCTAAAACTGAACCCTTTTCTTCCTGCTACTTTCTGCTCCACTTAACATTACAACAGCTGAGGATCTCATAAACACATCTATGACCTCATGAGCCTCTTTTGATTTTGAAGTAAATTCTTTGCTCTAGAAAGCTGCTTCAGACTTCTCCCTTTTCCAAAATAATAACAAAAATTGAAATCTTCCATTACAAACACCCCAACCTGGTCCCTCCCTCCCTTCCCCCTCCCCTCCCGCCTATCTGGCCATCATACATCGTTCATCAACTCCCGTAGATTTCACGCGCTATTTTCATAAATCGTTAGATTATTTACTCTCTTTCTCTGCACCCATACAAACACCGCTTGAAAGATATTATTCGACAGACATGTGCAGAGCGGCCCCGCTTCCAGCAAATTTGCCGTAGAAGCAAAAAAAATAAAATTCATCCCTGCATAAATGCAACCAAAAATTAACGAAATGAGTAAATTACCACTTATGAAGGGAGTTGACTTGTTCGAATAATGGCTCATTCTCGATTGTCTTCAATATAGCGTATACATCGCGCTCTGCTGACGTATTCGGCTCGGGATTCTCATCTTCCAATACGTATCGATCATAGCGACGATGCGCCAATACATCAAACTACAACCACAATACTCCCAATTAAAAAAAAAAAAATCAGCAATGAGAAAATATGCTGACAGCTTATCAGTAATAAATGTGCCTCATGGATTTTTTGAAAAAAAAGCAAGGAGATGGACAAAACAGATGATAAATGTGGTGAAAACTTTGAAACTTTGAATGAAAACTGAACAATAATAATGCCTATAAAACATATAAATGAAACTCATCCAGGAGAAACCTTCCAGTAGAAATACTGCCTCTTATTCATCGGCAATGCCGCTCTAATATTACTTCCTTCTCTCTTCTCCCTCCCTTGCCCTCCCATCCCTCCCCTACCCCTCCCCCTTCCCCCACTTCAGCCTAAAACAACAACATTCATGCCTTGGTACTCAAAAACTCAAAATATAAGGGTAAAAAAATTTGATATAGGACCACCATCCCACATTGTTCAATTCCACAAAAGCAATGTCGATTGCTTCGTTGGCGATTGGCATCCTCCCAATGATTTAGGTTACTCGGAACTCAAGATACGATATCTATAACCTGAGACTGCTTTTGCAACCCACCTACAATTGACCACCCCAGTACTCCTAAGTTCCGAAATTCGTAATCATAAAGCTTCAAGCATTAACAGCTCGGCATCGCTGATAAGTGCAGTAAACAATTAAAAAAATTATGCAAGGAATTGAGTTTCACTTACATCCTTTTCAAAGGCCACTATTCGAAATATCTGCCGATCGCCGAAGAATTGCAATATCGCGATCGCATCATACCGATTTTCTGGGATCAGCGAATCGTTGAGGAACACCTCAAGACTTCGTATTTGTTCCACCGAAACCCGAACCTGAGTGACGTATCGAAACGGCTGCATGACGTATAGTGTATACGTTAGATAAATACCAAACAATCGCTCCTGTAAAAATTAAGAAACTCAGTAAGTAGTTCGTGATTACATTCAATAAAATTGGTTGCATTCACGTAACGAGTTGACATCGAAACACTTATAAACTCCTCTAAACATCTTTCAAAATGAGACGGTACCAGCTTATGTGAAAAAATCGAAGATAATATGCATACACCCAGCAATCCTCTTCAACTAGCCAACGACTCAGTAAAAGAAAATCCATTCACCAGATTCCTGGCCAAATCTGCCTAATTAATAATAAGCCTAGTGCAGCATATCAGGCACAAGAACGTGTGTCATTCAAGTTGTAAGGCGAAGCATGCCAAACAAGCCAATATGATATGCGCTCTAGTAATTCCACTTATCTAACCAACAAACTTCACAAATTTTTAATAAATAATGAAACGTTAACAATACTGCAGTCATATTTCAGCTGATTCAAACGGTTTTATAAATTTCCTACAAAATATTCGCCGAATTAGTGTAAAGCCTAAGAACTGTTTGACGCATTTAATCGTTCACGATTATTTTCATAGAAGGTGGATCAGCCTGAAGAAGGCCCATCATTGGTGAACATATATTCATCAAATATGACAACTTTAGCTTTCATTACTTCTGAATTGAAATTACCGAAGGGGCATATAAACATGAGCGCAAATAGCCTGAAAAGCGTGTAAAAATGCAGATACTTCAGCGTTCTTTAGTGGGAGATAAAAAATAAATAATCACCATATTTAGCAAGCAAGTAAACAATGACTGGAGGAAATGTACAACATGCAACGAACTAATTACGACTAGGATGCCTCAACGTTTTAATAACTTCTTGCTTTAAGCAACACCCTGCCTACTTTCTTCCTCCTCCCCTCCTTCCCCCCCCCCCTCTCCCGCTACAGCGGCTACGTTAAGTTCAACCCCCCCTCTTCATGACCACGCTCATATAAAGTTCAAATACCTGTAAGGTAAGGTCGTGTTTGGGCCGTTGGTTCCATGCAGCATCGATCCCTTCTTGTTCTCGTTCATCATCACTCCAGTCAGGCTCCTCCCTCCGATGACATACCATCGCATAAGAAATTGCCATTTGCAGCAATTTCTCGCTGAACTGAAATCTCTATCTAACTTATTGAACTCAAAAACAATTCAGCTTAGAAAACTTAGAGATGAAATGTTTATTTCTAGGTGACACAGAAATTTAATGTGGAAGAGGATTAGAACACTTAGAAGATAAAAAAAAACGAGCTTATCCTCAATAAAAATATAGGCAAAGAAATAGAAGGCATAAATCTATATTCCAAAGGCCAACTGAAAAAAATATTAGTGAGAACATCGTAAATGTACCTCAGCTATATAAAAATTATGATTCGGGTGGAAGGTGTAATGGAAGTAGGAAAGAAGAAGCTTTAAGGTGAGCAGAATAAATATTCGATTACCCGATCCAAGCATAAATACTTTTAAAAAAGAGCATTTTAGCAGCAGAAACAAACTCCCAAAAAGAAAGAAGGCACTTTCCACTCTCGTGATATTCTGATACTGCACGCATAGAATAAATTATAATCCAGAAAACATCAAAACATTGCAACTATCGAATAAAAAGATTACTAATCGATAGTTAAAAATCGATAAAATCTTCTTTGTATGAGGCAAAATATTTGAAAATCAATTCACACTCAGAAAACTTAAATAGCAAAACAAGTTCAAGTGATCAGAAAACAGCATAGAAAACCAATAAAACAACCACTTTGCAACTTAATTAATCACATGGAAAACCATTTGTTAATCACCTGGAACATCAAAGTTTTTAAGAGTGGGGCAACTTTAATACATATAGGAATCTACTTCTCTATTGAAGATAACAGCATAGGATAGCCAGAACATCTTGTTACCGATCAGCAGTTCTTTGCAGTTGTCAATCAGAAACCGACCGCAAAAAGCAGAAAATTTGTCCATTTGCCCTTCTTGAAAAGTACTCTGATTCTAGGCTTGAAACTGAGCATGCATATGATGATATAATTTCGTGATTCAAACATATACATGCAACACAGAATGTTCCAGTCAGGGAGTTAGGAAGCGAGGGAGTTTGGCTGAGTGACGGAATGGGAGGGAGTTCGGCAGTGCCTCTGACCGCTAAAAGCTTGGAAGAACAGAAACAATGTGATGCCCTCTTCTAATCGCAAACAAACAGCGATCAAAGGCAATAAGAACGTTTCAAAGAGATCAAGGAGGGTAAGGGAGCATTTTTCTAACCGACAGGCATACACAAGGTTTCATCTACTGGCTCCGAAAAGAATGGAGTTCAGACGCTTCAGCAGACCTTTCTGATCAGCAGCATTCACACCGCGTCACTGGTCGTTTTCACCTATTCTAACTGTTCACAGAAACGACTATTAAGAAATTTGCATATTGTAGCCAGGATAAATATTCTTAAGGGAAACACATTCATGAACTCTATCATGTACTATTTGCTTTTCATTCCTTTCTTTCTTCTATCAACACATACCTTAAACGCTTCCCGGGAAAGGTTCATACATTTGACTTCATACGTTCATCCCATAGAGGTTTCAATGCCGTTCACTTCTTATACATGTAAATCGTATCACAGTAACACTGCCAACAGTAACTGCGTTATTTCCTAATCGCGATCTCCCCTCTCCAACTTCGTTTCCGGTCTGTCAATGCACACTCCGACGTCTTTCCTAATGAATCACAGCGCAGACGATGCATTAAGATGCTAGACCTTTCACAAGCGTGTTGGTGCATAACCGTTATGAACTTTTAAGGTCACACTTTAGCACACTGCTACTTCTTACCCTTACTACAGTTTGTACAGAAGGCGCTATACCTATATTTCCTATTCCTATTGCCTGCTTATTCGAGCACAACTCAAGTTAATTCAAACCCTCTCTTGTATTCTCCTCAACCTGAGACCTATTCTGTTTCATAGTATCAAAATTCAATCACAGCTATGTCGAAAAGTGCATCGGAGCGGTCATATGTTACGCTATCCACTGTCATGCTGAACGCATCAGTAGAATAACGCGTCAATAAAACAGGTCTTCAACAGTATAAAAAGACAAAGGTTTACAATTACTAAGAACCAATTGATCACAATGAAATCGAATCATCGATAGGAGACTACCATGATCGCTATTCGAAATGATGGTCGCAATTCGAAAATAATTACACAAACCTCAACAAGCTCGGCGACAGACATCTTTCCCCAGAAGATCGTGTTGAATTCAACTTCTTTGAATACCTCGAAAAAAGTGTCATATCGTAACGAATTCTTCTCCTTGTATAAATCCAATAAGTGCTCGATATCGGCGCGACAACCGGACATAATCGCCGGTGCCGAAATTCCTGCACCACGCATCTTCACCTGTAACTTTCATAGCAGTAACGTATCACTAGAAAATTTACTAACATACATAAAACCATTCGTCAAAGAGTATATTCCCAAAAATTTAAATGAAATTGAATTGTGCCTGTGAATGAAATTACATAACTTTGTCATTTCTCCTCTTCTTTTTATTTAACCTAGGAAAACACTGGCATTCAGCAGACTACCCAGAAAAATGCAAACATTTCCCACGTCCCAAAAAAAAGTGATTTCCATCCAAATCCCATTTTTCCACTAAAACTGCCCAGTGGTCATCTGCGCATATTTGGGGCAGTGTGAAATGTAATTGCTATTCTGGTGGACTGTTGACGAACAGTGAGCGAGAAAAGTAATATGTAAGTATGAATTATTAAAACATAGAAAGCAAAGGAACATGTACAAATAAATACTATAGAAACATGCATAAGCACAAAAAGTAATGCACTCATAAGTCTTAAACAAGAAATTGGTTGCTAGAGTGACAGCATATAAGGAGAATCAGAACCCCCCCTAAAAAGAAACCTGAAATATTCCTCACGAAATTTCACCTAAAATAATCATGTAGTCTGGCTACAAAAGGAGGCGCAATTGATGGCGGTTATCCCCTCCCCCCCCCCCCCTCCCACACATATCATTATTGGAGGGTAAAATTTCATCAAGACATCAAAAGCAAACAACACCACCAAACCAAATGCAAAGTAACAACAGCACATAAAACTAACGTTTCAAACACTGATGGATAACTGCTCAAGCGAGAACTTACAAATCACACAAACTCATTAAAATATATCTACCATTATCAAAGTCTAAATCAATAACATGTGACCAATTACTCCATTAATTGACCATCCTTTACTGACATAGGCTAGCTGAATACGCCACTCTAAGAAAATCGGGAAGTGAGTCAAAATGGACGTTATTGATGGTCGTCGAGAAGGCCGCCACTAAACTTGGGGTGAGATCGGAGGATTATCCAAGCCACAAAGACATCATCTTCGGCTTATATTCACAAGTTCACACGGTTCGAACCTTATCCACATCACTAGAGAAGGACGAATCTGAACAGCATTGTGAGGACACTACGCCAAAATCTTATGTACCACCATTAACGTAGCCTGTATTTTATCCCACAGTTCACTATAACTGACGCTAACTGTGTGTTATATGAACTTCCCAACCTGACATTTGCTGTCATTTCCTCTACAAAACACTATGGGGCCTACTCAACCAATATCCTATAGGAGGCTACATTTTATCAAAACATCCTCATGCGATGACAGCGCGTACAACTGCCGAATCTAGGGCTGCCTCCATGTTCCACTTTACCAATAATCATGCACTTGCTCATGCAAAAAAGACCTCATATCGGATCGCTGTACCGTCCGCATCAACTTGGCAACATTCCAAACTACACCTCATCTTCCCCACAAACTTCATCTGTAGCTTATAATTAATGAAAAAACATCAAAACATTCGCTCACTCCAGCTGGCAGGTTCATTTAACAGGACACCCTGATAAAACGACCTAGAGTTCAAATGACTGATAAGTAATCGCCCGGCCAAAACTTACAAGAAGCCAAATCGATCAGTGAGTGGCCTTATTTCGAATCAAGTAGTCAGAATTTACGACTCAGGAAGATCTTTAAAATCGCAATTTAATATTCCATACTTCTCAATATCGAAGAACAAACATTGATGCTCATCAAATGGACAAAGAAAAAACGACCTGGTAACCCATAACCGATGGCTTATCCAGAGTTGAAGAACAGCGAAAAATGAGCAAATACAAAGGTCATCTATCGAACGAAACGAATAATAAAATCGAATATCGTTGGTGGGCAATAAATTTTTATTGATATTCACAAGTAATAAATGAATGTAACAATTTTAGAGTAAAAATTAAATAGCATTCGGCCAAACATATACAAAATAAAGCGAAAAAATAGCGAATTAAAACAGCATCCACGCACTTCGGATAGCATGGAGCACAATGAAATTTTGTTCGTACAGTACAGAAGATAGATTTTAACACACAAATATTTAACACAGCAGAGCCAATAAATTCAGAATGGGCAAAAACAAATGCCTCGCTTGCTCTTCTTCGCTTATAGCAAAGAAAACAAACTGCCTACAATAACGAGCTGAGAGGAAAAGCAAAAATCCAAGCACGAAAACGACCTAAGGTCGATTCCAGTGCCGCCCTGCACCCAATGATAGCTTTAACTTCGATGATAGCAACGATTTAGAACACAGGTAGGCCAACGTGGGCTCATCATAGAGACAGTAGTATCTAATCGGTCAACGTGAGCTGAATAGACTACATTTGGGCGATGATGACTGACCGGTCAATTTGGCCTCATAATAAAACATCCAGTCAATGGTGACCGACCGGTCAACGTGGGCTCATAACAGATCCGAAATTGAGAAAATAAAATAAGAAATGTATGAATGCCACCGAAAAATAATCAAACACCAATACGATTGAAAATTACGAAGGAAAAAGTTTCTAAGGAAGCAATAAATAAGTCATAAAACACTAAGGACATAACGAATCACAATCCAAACACATCAAAATTAAAAAAAACTTTTCTTAACCGATAAAAAATTGTGTTTCCATCCCCAAAAAAAAATTTTAAGCCCTACTCTTAATTCTTTCCGACTAAATTTCCCAGTCAAATCCGAAACTAAACGTAAATTTTTATACCGATCTTCAAGCCCAACTACTTCCCGACATTTCAGTCATTAAGTAAATGCCTCCTTTACAAACATTACCGAATTTATCATTGGAGCTCTATAAAAATGAGGCGACATCTTATTTAGAACTTATAGAAATGGGTGGAAAAAAGAACATAAAAATAGAACCAACTAAGTAAAACGTTTCAATGAAAAACCGCCCTTTGCCAGTCCTATTACACAATGGCAATTAAACTTTTCAATACACAAATAGGCTCACATCAAGAAAAAGTCAAGTGTATTATATCACATCACATGGTAAACTGAAAAAACTCCAAACCAGAATGTTTAGGAGCTGTTTCATCACCAGTTCAAACCTTGTTTTCGAAAAACACAATCATTCGACTCACATGATGGGGTGGGTAAGTGCGAGACGGGAGGAAAGGAGGGGGTGTGAAGGGGAAGGAAGGTAGAGTAGTAATCGAGGAATTACATCAAATACTGTCATTTATCGGACAGAATGCTTATCACAGTTAACAGCTTCGGGTATCAAAACAAAAGCCAAAAGAACGACCATCCTAATTCCAAACAGTACATTCAAAATCACCACACACAGTGATCTTAAAACTATTAACCTGAGTAACGGTAGACCTCAATCTTTCTCTTCTGAATTAACTACTTCCTTAGCTCCCTTATAAGTCTTTGGCAGACAGAAGCAAAGCAGCAGACACCATAAGCACACACCTATCACCCATTTACAAACATTCTTTCTTACTCAAGCATTTTGCCATCAAGTCATTCTGAACAGGACACAACTTAAAGAAAGGTTCCGCTGCTAGAACCTGCTTTCAGAAAACACTCCTTGGACAACGATGAGCTCAGTGAAGGAGGAGGCGATGTCCTCCCGCAACGTCCTCTCCTTCACTGTCATCTCCACTGCTCTCCCCCACTATATGCCCCTTCCTCTATTCTCAGTAGAATCACTCATATCTTCCAGCCACCATCAAAATCCAGAAACTAGACCTCCACTGACCTCATACAACTCACAAAAATAGCCAACTTGTGATTACAACAACATGTCGACGCGTTAAGCAAACATTAAGAGATAAAACCACAGATTTCGGCAGACATGCCTATAACTAAATAACATTCACAACAATAGGCATAATATAACCTTCAACCACTTCGACACTCCAATACGTCGACCTTCTTCATAAACTGCAAGATATCCTTCTTGGTTATGATGCCCAGAAGTCGGCCGTTATGAGTGACCAACACTTGACGAAGTCCCAGCTTTCTGAACATATCGATAACGGTCTCCATCGGCGTTTGATCCGTGATTGTCATCGGCGCCTTTAAGTATCTCAATTAATGTCGTAATAGGCTCTGCTAAACAGATAGATAATTAAACTAATATGACAGGCTGGCGAAAGAGAAAGGCCCCCTTACAAAAAAAAAAAAAATCATCTCCCTTCAATATTTCTCTCAACTTTTGAGAAAATAGAAATTTATCGCCATAAATACCTAATAGCATCGCTTCAAGTCAGTAGTCACCGCAGAGATCAATCCATTAAGAACTGAAAACTCAAGGGAAGAACTAAGTGCTTCATTAAAACATATCTTGATACATAAACAGGTCAACTCAATAAAATCTTATGAATGCCTGTAGGAAGCACAAATCTAGCTTCTAAGCTTCCCTCCACGCCCTCACTCCCACTCGATCCAAGACTTCCATCAAGGCTGAAACATATCCAGAAATCATGTTCCTCACCAGGTCGATGAGCTTTCGTAGTCTCAACGGTGCGGGTCCACCGATACGATCTTCTGGCACGTTAGTGGTAAAGTAGACAATCGAATTTGTAACCACATATGGCTGCGTCTTACGTGCCGAATGTAATGCCAACTGCAGATCACGCCTAAAAAGCACATTGTCCTAGAAGACGGGCTGCGTTTTCAATGATCAGCACCCTCCTTCCTCCCACCTCTACTCTCTTCACATACTTCAAAGCTTCAATAACGCTATCAGAACGGAAACAAAGAGCCGAACACCTTTTGAGCTACTTGGGAACGAAAGTATTACTCCTGTCACTCGTAAACAACCACTTAATAACAACATATTCGATGAAGTCAGTTTGGTAAACATATGTTTTGATCTCCCCTCCCCCCCCTTATGCGGCCGCGCTTGAACCACCGCGCACATAGAACATTTTTAGACAAAACTTTACTCATGATCATATTATACAAGAATGGCAAAAATATTTAAACATACTATACAGGAGTTACAATAAAGAATATCAGATCCAAGCCGTCAACGATCCCATAATCTCATAAACTTTTCTTTATTTCCGCTTCCACATCCTCTACAACCAAATTACACGAGAAATACTCAATAAAACATAGGCAAGAATCAATAATTGCTGGCATAGTAGCAAAATATTTAACGCAACACTTTGCAATATTTTTGAAAAAATATTTACTGATGTTAAAACTATAAATATTTACTAACATAACTAAATATTTAATGAAAAAAATATTTTAAAAAATTTAATCGAAATCGCTTTCACATTCATAAAGCATAGCACAATTATTTATTGGCCGGCTCATCTAAAAACTTTAGTTCCTCAGCAATCCCTAATGACCGTTAATCCAGAGATATAACAACAGCAGCACTTTGAATGCATCAACATCGGCAATGATAGTTGAAACCGTTCATCGTATCTCTAACGCTTCGAAGAGATCCTTGAAGCGATTCAAGGATCTCGAAAGCCTGAGCCGTGCTTCCTGCCTTATTGACACCTCAACTTGTCCAACGGGGATTCTAAATTTTCTCATTTCCTCATACCCCTTTCTTCACTAAATGAGTTTACCTTTTAGCATCGCCCATAACAAACAAATAAAAATAACAAAGAAGAATAAGCATAAGAAACAGACGAACCGTGTGCAAAATCCGACCAGATAAAGATTCTCTTCGCTTATCACAACCGGAAACCCGTTATAATCGGTCTCCCTCAGCAGAGTTTCCAGATCACCCACGGTCATCGAATCTTGTGTTATCACTCGCAAGGGTGAACCACCTAAAATTTTTCTATAATTGAAAATAGAATTTTCGGAGAAAAATTTTCCATTTTTCTTAAAAAAACTTTGAAAGAACGATTTATCCGGGACCTATATTTACATGACACAATCCTAGTAATTTACACGACAGTTAAAAAAGGAATTAATATGACACAACATTCAACAAACGTGTTAATAAAAACAACGATCGTACTTACGTCCTACCGTCTTGATGTTTTCATAAACGATACGGCAATACAATACTTGCTTATCTGCATTCTACTCGTCACAGAATTTTGTGCTAAAAAGTCACCACTAAAAAATATACCTTAAGCAACTGATTCCACATTACGGACACACATTGGTTTCAAAGATGCACTCAAAAGTCATAAAAAATAGTGACATCATCACAGTATAAACCAAATGTTGTCACAAATGTGCCTTGCTACAATATAGCAGTTCTGTATTCCTCCCACCTTGTTCCCTCTCAAACGAATCCCAATAAT
Organism: Baylisascaris procyonis; assembly: GCA_037389465.1. Classification (NCBI taxonomy): domain Eukaryota; kingdom Metazoa; phylum Nematoda; class Chromadorea; order Rhabditida; family Ascarididae; genus Baylisascaris; species Baylisascaris procyonis. The sequence continues at coordinate 128,358 of JAZARR010000200.1, forward strand.
AGCTGAAAAAACCATACCTGCTCCAGGTTTCATAACTTGTATAGCGACAGTTGAATAAGGATATTCGCCTTTGTTATCCAAAAACGGATAGCCATTCAGTTCAATATGTGAGTCGTATATACCCTATAAAGGCATCATCTTTACTATCAATGCAAACCATACTTCTTATCCCAACCTATTACAATCACATCATCTGATGAAGGACATATACAAATATAAATTCTCTGCCAGAAAAAAAAAGCAAAGAACGACGTGAATACAAAATACTTGTAGCTCATGAATCACTTGCTCTAATGGAAAAAATTGAAAATCGCCATCTAAAAAACCCTCATATTGATAATTCATACTATTCTTTAATAAAAATTTGTAACAAAGTTGTAAATAAGTCCCGCATAAGGATTACATTTTCTTCATCATTGCCCTAACATAAAAGATTAATAATAAACTCACAAGTTTATATATGGCATCGCCAACCCATTTTGCAAACATGACGGCCACCATTGTAGGAACAATGAACTCTAAACTTCCCGTTAACTCGAACATTATCACCACTAATGACACAGTCATCCTGCAATTAATTAAGCACTTTTAGAATGATTATATATATATATATATATATATATATATATATATATATATATATATATATATATTTATTTATTTATTTATTTATTTATTTACATATTTTATTTATATACATACTTGTTTATTTACTTATTTATTTATTATTTATTTATATTGAAGCAATTCTTGCAAAAAATGATATTCTCAATAATTAGCTGATCAATAGGGAAAAGAGAAGGTAATTTAGCATATAGCGAACCTTCCACTTCTCCACTCTTTCCCCTTTCCTCTTGTTCCTCCAACTCTAGCTTCCACAACTTCTTGAAACAGAAGCAAAGGAAAACAACTAAGGAAAAGTGATACCAAATAAAGCATTTCCCCTTTCCACGCTTCGAATGCAATCATTCTTTTCTGCGTGGACTTAAACATTAATTTACCTCTAATGTCATCACATTATTACACTTATGGTCAGAAAAGGTAAGCCTCTTGTCAGTGTACGAAGAAAAAGAACGATCCTCCAGGAACCCTTTACTCATAGCCTCAATTAAGGCAGTTGTTAACAAACCTGGTCACACCACCAAGAGCCGCTGCTGCGCCTACCATAGCGTATAGTCCAGGCATCACGCAATCCTTGCCTATTTGGCATGACCAAATGCTGCTTTGCATATCAACCTCTTTCTGAAAAATTTCTTACAAAAGATTATTCAAGCAGACTTCCATTCCACGTAGACGAGGTAAATTCAAAACTTCAAATAATTATATAAAAAACGACCACTCTTGCGGAAAGCAAAAAAAAGAGGGATCGCAAATTCACGAATGGATCTTTTAAACTCAAAAATGAAAAACAATTTATTCAGCTAATGTAACATGCAAATTAATCCATCGACCGTTTGAAGAGCATCTCACAGTGTCTTCGTACAAAACGTTCTTTGCCACAGCTGTTTATCTCTATCTCTACAGTTCCATATGAAAACTTCATATCTCCAAAATATGCCGCCATAGAGGAAAAGCCGATTGACCATCGCAGTGAATTTAAGGTGATTCATATGTAAAAGCGCAAAGATTCATAAGTAATGATCGATAGTGGTTCGCTCACAATCACTTCACATCACTATCCACTTCGGTTTTGATAACCCCTTTGCAGACTACACACTCGTCAAACCTCTACGCCCTTCTCTACAGAAGTAATTACAGCTGTGCAATGGAAATGACCGATAAGCAAAACTGAAATGGAAGAATTTACCTGCAAGGAAGCGGTAATACCTTCCACAGTGATACCTAGTAGACGTCCGGCGATCGCACCCATCGCCAAACTTGGCACAAATAATCCTGACGGCACTTTAATGCCAAAAGTGAAGATCGTCAGGATGAGTTTTATGATAAGTGCCAGAATTAACTGGACAAATGCACTCTGTAAAAAATATACTGGTTCTTCAAAATTCATTTATAACAAATAACCAGCCTAGCCCAAATAAAACGACAAATAATATTCAAAAGAAGTAAAATGTTTGCCTCAAAATATTCCAACCAAACTCAGAATGCTTTGGCTTCAGGTAGAACATCCTTCCATTCCTCACCTATGCTTTCTTTCAAACCATCGTAAAAATAAGAACTCTTCACACTGATCTCCTCATGAATTATGAGCTCAACTGTTGTTACAACTTCACTGCTATATGTTACAACTATGGAAGCTCAACTCCATACGATGAATAAACGCTAATAACCCAATACCCCAACTGTTGTTAACAAATACAACTTCAAACAGAAACCGTTTTCCACTGCTATATAATCGGCTATATACATGAACCTAATCTCACTGATAAATGACCTCACCTTGAGTGAATGTAGCACTTTAATTAAACTTGAACAGAGGTAGGAAAGGGTAATCACCAAAAGATTCTCCCTGTCATGGAAGGATCATTGTAAAATTGCTTGGAAAATGGCTGCGCAAAAAAAGTGCTCTCCGTTGCCCAAATCCTTTTTACATTCTCTAAAAATTTTAGTCAAAATAATTTCGTTTCAATTGTTTGTGTCACATTTTAATTGCCTAACCTGAAATACAGAGCTTAGAACTTTCACTCAAAAGCGAATTAGATGCGAAAAAAAACATATGTATTGCCGATCATTACAGGATAACCCGATTACAATACAACCACTCCTTGAAAAAGCCTCGAAATATCCTTCTTTTGTTTCAGGTTCTTAACGAGAAAGCGCAGCCTTATCTCCCAAATTTCCTACCCATCTATAAAACCGTTTCCCCCTATAAAAAATTGTAATAGACTCACATGCACTCCTTGTCCCAGCTCGCCAGTGTGATAATTGTCGTCCACTTTATCGGAACTGAACGTCTTGTTTTGATAATCGCACAAATCACTCATATAATCTTCTGGACCACAACGATCGAACAACTATAAAATAGATCGTTACTTCCCAGGTGAGTTCAATGTTTTCCGCTCAGCCTTCATAACCCTCATACTATTCTTTAGTCGACGACATTAAATTCTATGGACCCATCATATTCTACAAGACCACAACAGATCTAGGTCCAAGGATCATCGAATGCACTCATGGTCCCACACAGTTATACAATATATAGCCACTATACTGCATATCAAGTAGAGGCAGGAACACGACAGCATTCGATCATAACCGTAATAAGTTTACCTTTTGCATTGTATTACCTATTCGCACTTGCTTTACGTGAGTCCAAGGTCCAACTCAAATAAGGTGTAATATTTGATAGGCCACCTTGCAGCATTGCAGATATCTTTTTGTTGTCCCATCAAAGACTGCTGCAGTCCAATGATCGACTTGCAAGCACCTCAGGTAAGCGATGCCATTCTCACCAATGACATCGAATCCTGAGTAGTCTTGGCCGAACCTCTGCTCGTTCCCTATCCATTTGAGCACCCACTACACCTTTACATCCGATACTGGTAATCACATCGACCAAACTCTATGTACGCAAAAATCACATTGTAAGCCATATCAACCATAAGCAATAAATCGAGATCACATACCACCCCTAAGAGGTTTTTGTATATGTGAATGGCAGGAAAGACAACATCCGGAACCATCACCGCAACAAAGATAAAAACGTAAAGAAAAATGCCGCAGATGGAAAGTCAAAAAACTGACCTGTTTGATAAGCGATGATGAACTCTTACGGGTATACGGATTGAAATAGCTGACGAATGCCGTGATCAGCGTCACGATGAGTACCTCGTTTATTGGGTTTCCACCTAATGTCTTATTCGACTTTCGAAAACGACACCACTTTATATTCGCCCTGTAAATGTGAGATGCAATTATTAGAGAACAGAGGACAGAGAATGATATCTAAACACATAAATAGATAAATCCATTAAATTAAACCGTCCTCTCGAAACAAGGACTTCGCTTAAAAAACCGAAGCTTTTCACAGTAGTAAGAAACATGCAGTGAATTCTCCTCAATTATAGTTACCACGAGTTACAACAGCTAAAAAATTCCCTATCTTTCCCATTCCTTTCTGAAGCGAAAACCCAGGTCGCAGACCCAAGAGTCTTGACCAATAAGTAACCAAAGACTTCGAGGTAACATAAGCAAAGCATGGCGAGAGCCGAAGTGTTACAAAAATTGCAGCATCTCAGACTACCGTAATCGGCATGAAACTTCGAAACGCCGAAACAACACAGCAAACATATTAAAAACCGGCTGAAGAAGATATCCCTATCCAGAATACCACCACAGCGCACCATAATCGCCTCTTTGAATGACTATCGCCAATTAGCCGATACACTTCGATAGCGATGCGTAAATGAAATGCTACATCGCAGTCAACAAAACCCCACTTACCCAACCCCTTCCTCGTCCTATCCTTCCCTCCCTTCCTTCACATCACTAATCAACAAATCCTGCTGTGTTTCATCCCCTCTTCGCGATGATCGCCTTTCCTCTCCTCCACCTCCCATGCATTGCTATTGTGAAAGTGACTTCAAAAGAAAATAACCCAGCTTTAACTAACCATATAAATACGGATCCAATAATCCCGCCGAACAGTCCCAGTCCTGCGAAAGGGATCAATTCAATAAACGTCCATTTCATACTATAATCGACATGGAACAATGATGTCTGAAAACAGACCACTTGTTTTCTCCCAAAACAAAAACCTGCGGATAAAGAACTATTTGAAAAACATGGAGTATAACGTTGTTAGCAGCAGTTCTTTCTCTTATATAGTCTCAAAATTTATTCAATTTCACTCCCCTCTCTTCTACGAGGTGAAAAAAAAAAACGCTGTCCGGTGAAACAAAAAGCTATCTCAAGTCTCGAATTCAGAACTCTCAATCAGTCCTACAAATGACAGTTGTTATAGTAAAAGTAGTTTTGAAATAAAGCAGAGCATGATAAATAAATACACACATTTGATTTCCTCAGAAAAATCACCAGAAAAGATGCCATTAAAAACCTGATCGAAATCAACATATCTGAAGTGTTACGATCCCTCTTCTCTATCTCCTCCCCCCATCCTCTAATTCTCAATTTCAAAACGCGGAATATTCTTTCAAACTATCCCTAGCCCTGTTCATTCAGAATGCCCTACCTCTTTTAACGGAAGCTATGGTTGACTATTCAACTTTTATACAACAATCGAAAATAAGGCACGAAATATATTGGAACAATTGAATAGAGATGACAAACTACATCAACATTTCGATCACACACCACCTTGATTTGTGCCACCTGAATATCCTTGGACATGAGTCATCCTCCTTTTCACTGATTATTATTAAGCTGTTCAATGTTTCCATAAAGAAAAAAGAAAAACAACAGAAAAAGAGAGATACCTGATCACTTCCAAAAGGATTCATAATGCGGAGTATTATGCCAGCAATTAAAGCGCAAAAGAACGATCGCCACATCGTCTTCAACGGGAAATAGTAGCTCGCTTCTTCCAAACTAAAATAGAATGCAAATTCTTAGCAAACTCGTCTATCCCTAAATTATAGCCTCTACAAATTACTAATATTTCTACAATTCATTTAATCCAAAACACTTTATTGCATAACTATTGTCGCCCAAATTAACTGAATATGTGGATTATAATAAAAAATGTTCATGAAATCTATCGACGAACTGCCATAAACAGGAATGCAATAACACGAGACTGGCAATCGAAAGATGTGTATATTTAAACAAAACAGTGAACTACTTCAAAACTACCTACGACAAAAAACACAAATGACTTTGAAATAAGAAAACGGGATCAATTCATAGCGAACTAAAAAAAAAAAAAAAAATTCAAACAAAAACGCGCACAACACCTGAACATTACGCCTCCAATAGGAGCACCGAAAGCGACTGAAACGCCAGCAGCAGCAGATGCGCTTAAAATTTCGCGCTTTTTCGCTTCGTTCAACCCATATTTCGGGAACAAATATGAAAATATATTCCCAATACAACAGGCCAAATGAACCATTGGCCCCTCTTTACCCAAGTTCAATCCTGAAATAATATATTTCTAGATTGCAGTAAACAATCTTCATATCTTAATCGACAACATTAACTGGCTTTTGTAAATCTATTACGCGCTGCGGAACCAAAAACCAATCCCCTTGATGAAGGAGTATTTCCTTACAAAACTAGACTAACGCCTATATAGATGTATTTCCGCTTCTTTTTATTTCTTGTTTCAAGCAGCCTTTCTAGGAATGTTGTTCCTTCTCCCGAAATCCCTCTTCGTGCTTATATGCAGGCTCTATCTTGAAGCTTTTTACGGGTAAGAGAACGAAACTCACCTGATGCAGAAGCGAGTATCAAACCGACCGATTTAATAATGAAGGTCCATTTACCAAGATAGCCTCTTATGACGAAACCAGAGAGAATACATTTAATTTCTGGAATACCCGACCCACAAGCATACGGTGCGAATACCTTTAATTAAGATTCGATAAAAATACCACATAAAAGAGTACTTCCAGACTGCTCAGTCTTAAATGGCTTTCCAAAAAACTCTCATTGAATGCAGTAAATTACGACGTAAAAGAGGGTCATAATTGAAATGACAGGCAATCTGAGTTGGAAAAAAACATGAAGAGGAAAAATTATACGCTTTGAATGAAAAATAAAAAGAAAAAAGTAAAAATTGAAACCGCCCAATTGATTTAGCTAATATGAAAAAGCATTGGTTACTTTTTTTACAGTTGTACCGCTCAGTAACAGCCATGGCAAGTATCGATCGGTCTGTAACAACTAAAACCACATTTCCGATTTGCAATTCAATGATACCGAAACTTACGAACATTTTCGAAATAATATCTCATCTAGAGAAAAAGCAGAATGCAGTGTCTAAAAAAAAACTGAAAAGCGCAACATCAGAGCAAGGTGAAAAGCACACACGAAGTAATTAGAAACTCCTTTTCAAGAGAGAATAAAAACTCCTCACATAACCTGCACAATAACTGCCCACTATGCGCTCAGCTGCCTTCTCGGCTGTTTGCATATTTAACTATTGTCCACAGCGATGGTCACTCACAAGACTGTCACTGAACCGAATATGCAAATTAAAAGGCACACTCCACGATGTATTTCAGGTCCAATCGCACAATTTTCCTCCACCTTACCTGCATAAACTAAGACTATACCTTGCCTCCTCTCTTTAGAAGTTTTATTTCTGAAGATCTGCACCAGATTGCTATTACGGATTTCGGGAAATCACTCTGAAAAAAAAAAGAGAAAAAAAAAACAACTGCCAAACAGCACAAAAAACAAATCAAACAACGAACCTTGACTAGAGTAACGGTGAGCGCGGCCATAAGCACACTCCATCCGCAATAGAAGAACACCTCTAGAGTATAATAGAAGAAATTTTTATCATAATACTGTAACATTTCTGGCCATGACGTCCATGCCGAGCAGTCTGCATCCTTGTAAACACTGTCATTGGCTGACCAACAACAATGCTCTCGATCCAGCCAAAAACGATCCGCGCACACGCCATCCTAATTTACAAATTCACTCAATAATCAACCAAAAACAACGAAAAGAGTAAGGATTGAAAAGCATAACGTAATAAAAAGAAACGAGAGGAGGGAAACTGCAGATGATGGCGAGGGGAAAGAATATAACAAAGAGGAAACTGTATTCTCTTTCACAAAAACCAATCATTACCTAGCCTTTGCAACCACCATCTTTGAAAACATTCAACTCCCAACGGTGTGTTAGCTACAGCTTTCAAGATTATGGCTGAATTTTGTCAATGATATAGGCAACAATTTTCCCAACGAGAACAACGGCTCGGCCATAGAATGCGGCTCATGATGTCCTTATGATGAGGATCGTAAATGGGATGGAATAAGAGACCTTGATGTTGCTGGGGAAATAGGATCGAAACATCGGCAGGTATTTTCATAAGAAAACGATAGCTCTCGAACTGACGTTAACATTAATAAGGTGAATTGAGCACAAAGAGAATAAAAATAATACTCCTTATAAATATCGGATATGAACGAATAAGACTTATCCAGACAAAATAAATAAGAAATACCGATTTTTCATAACTTGGTTAAGTCGCTGAAACAGCTATTCAAATGCTTAGCGATCAATGAAGGTCCTTCTCAAAGAGAATTTCCTACATTACCAATGAAATACTCATCAGCTCGATCGTCTTCCTTCTCTCTCAAAAAACAGTCCCTCTTTCCACTTGAAGACATCACAGTGATGAACATAAAAAGAACCTTTAGGTCACTCATCCATCTTGCTCCAATATCGATAATCCCGGCCACTGCACCGGCAGCCAAGCCGACCATCAGGACGCATATCCATCCACTACCCGCATCCCACATTCCGTATATCGTGCCGAAAGGAAATTCCTTCTTGCGACCCACAATATATTTGTGACGTAACCGGTCGCGCGCAAGATCTCGTTGCCAATCAATTGTATGGAAGTCGCCATACTTACTACAATGGCAAATATAAATGTAAATAAATAAGTATATATATATATATATATATATATATATTGCTTGTCTTAAATGTACCAAATTTATGTACTTTTAAATCCTGCAATATATGTACACCAAAAATCTGTTATAGCAAATATCCATCTAATATGCTGCATATTTATTACAAATATATGCTCTGAATCCTTTAGCACAATTCCCCTTCAAACATGCACCCATTAACATGAAAATGGTTTCTATGAACAAGGAAAAATGTAAGTAAGATTTTAAAACTACAGCAACTAAGAACTATACTTGGTGCTTCTCTCTCAGTTAATAAGTTCCTATTATGCTACCTGTTCAATATGATAATGCAAAAGTGAGCTGAATTTTCTCTCGAAAAAATCATCCCCTTCCACGTCCACAAACAATGCAGCTCTTCTCTTCTCAGCATGAAAATTTCAACACACACACACTATATATATATATATATATATATATATATATATATATATATATATATATATATATATATATATATATATATATATATATATATATATACTGTGTGTTGATATGCAAACATAAATTGGGAATGGAAACCTGAAAATCGGGGGTGCTGCGTCGTCAGCATAGGAATCGTCATCCTCACTTAAGCCCACAATGCCAATGCCATTGTATGCGACCGCACCTGAAAGCACTCCCACGTGAAACATACAAAACTGCAAATGACTTCACTCCGCACGATATCGCATCACCATCAAAACCTCGCGTAATCAATGTTATTCCAAAAGCATTCACATAATATTCAACGACCACTGTAAAAGTTAGCTCATTCAGCAAACCAAAGAGATAAAAACGCAATGTTACGTCTAATAGCCGGATGGATAACCATAAAAAACACTTGAGAGAGAAATAAAGAAAATGGATTTGTAAGAAAGACAACAAGACCATCCTCTTATCTTAGTGTTTCATTCAACATGAAAGTCAATCCGAACATAATTCTCATCCTTCTATTGGCAAATGTCTAAAATAAAAACTTAATAGTAAATTAGTTACAAGCAAGAAGTAGTCGGCAAATTATATGCAATTCGCTACAACCAATTATGCCCAGTGGCAAGTGGGACAACCAACAACTCATTTCATAACGAGAAAAACGGCAATAAAAAACCCCCATATTAAATTCCCAGGTTTATAACACTGAGAACTTATATAACTTTGCTTACCAATGAAATCAACGGTGCAGCAATGTTAACATATGAAATAAAATTTTACCTTTAAAACCTTAATAAACTTTTTCTTTAAATCCAGTGCTTCCATTTGCACACGACCACTAGTATGTTAAAAGACAATAAGTTCCACCTTGAGAAACCCCCAAAAATTAAGAACACTTTATATTAACTGTTACTTAACTTTTCGTCATTATTCCTACCGACACTGTTAATGCACCCAATTTTTCAGCTTTTAATCTGTGGCTCAGTCATTTCGATCTACACACCACTGCAACTCTCAAGAATTGAATCCCTATTCTCCTGGACTGTCGTCCCATGAATGTACTGCTCTTACCTATTCTTCACACTCAAACACTCTCTTGTCTTCTCACTTCGGAACATCGAAATAAATAAATAAATAAGCTGTTTGACACAGGTTAATTAAAAATGTTATACAAAGGCGGAAGTGATCGCTTCAAACAATCCCCAACAGAACAGTTTTTTCAGCGCACAGTTCAGGTTCCTATGTAAACAAATCAACATCTACAATATGCGAGCACACCACCCACCAAAAATTAGCAAACATATATAAAACTTACATGTTAAGATTATAGGCTTTGCAAGTGGTAAACAAATACGCCCAAAAAGAGATCTCTGCACAAAGCAACAAATCCCATTTAAGGAATCACATAAAAGCTGCATAAATAAACCTAACGTACTAATTTATGAAAAAAGAAAGATGATTATTAGAACGTTTCAATTTCTATATCCTTCGCAGTTAGCTGCGGCCATTCATAAATGCGCTCATGAGATGATAAAAAGACAAGAGCCAACCTCCTCTGTACTTTAGAGTGCCTCGAGAAGTGTGTTCCGCATGGACAAGAGCTGGTGCTGCGCTAGAAGCAGGGCTCACACTCTCTTCATCATCAACACCAACTGAGTCAATTCTGGCAAGAGATGGGTCCATCATCCTTCTTCTACTACCCGACGTACCGAATACGAACAACGAATCGCCCCGCGAAGGAGTTATTAAGGATGTTCGTTCGCTATCCTGAAAGATTCATATAAATCGATTATGCGGTGATCACAACAACAGATCAAAGGAAAGTAGATAAGTAAACAGATGGAAAGAAAGATACGGCATGTGCGCACTACACATCGATAAAACTTATGCATTCCAAAAATAACCGTAATGTTTACATTAGAGATATAATTATGATGACGCTTTTGAGTTGTTTTGAGGTATTTTATGCACCACTGCTGTAGCACAAAACGCCGAATAACCTGGAGCTAGAAGGGAAGGCCGAGAGGATTGACATTCATAGACTATGAAATATACAAATGGCTCGAAAGATTATGCACTATCAAGTATGCACGGAAATCGCCAAAAACGCATCTCTTCGATACCTCATACCACCTTGCAAGGTACTTAATTAGTTAATCTTGCAATATTCAATATAAATATACAATGAATAACGAAACCCTGTTCTGGTTAATTAGTTAATCAATATAAATATACAATGAAACCCTGTTGCTGTTCTGGTCTCGTTATAGCAAAAATGATGCTGACAGAAATATACAAAACGTGTGCAAGGAACTTGCGATGCGTGAGGTAAGTGCGCTTCGAAATCAGAAAACCCTCAAACTTTTGCAGACTTTCAGACACTTACGGCTGCCAGCAGGTAAAGCTTATGTGAATCATATATATATATATATATATATATATATATATATATATATATATATATATATATATATATATATATATATATATATATATATATAATGTATTACATAAAACTCGAAAAAGCTTGCCTCACTAAGTGCAGCGGATGCGAAACGACAGCTGCGAGCATCAATAAAGATCAAAGGATTCGTGAGCGAAAAAAGAAAAATCCACACACTTCCGCATGAAAAAAAAAACAATGAGAAAACGGCATGAACGCAAATAACAAATACTATAAGATAGGCGCGTACGGGAAAGCAAGGAAATGCTGGCTCTCGTGCATGACCAGCAAATGAAACCTTATAAATCATCTAACGATTAAGCTGACTGATCAATCGATAGACCGATTTATTGATCGATTGACTGATCAATTACCTCGGCAAAATGGGTAAAGTTTCGTAGACGCGATAACATTCGCAACGCAAAAGAGGCTTCTTTTCGAGCGAATACCTAAAATCGATAAAGCGAGCAAGTATGAGCGTTGAATGTCAATTGTTTATAAGGGGCGTATTCTCGCAGCGCCGGAAATGGCACATATCATACAGTTACAATAACATTCACAAACGACAGAATGCAAATAGTGCAATCCAAATCGTGGCACCAAAACAAAACAAAACAAAAAATAAATGTGAGGTACAGATGATAAGGAGATAGGAAAAGGACGGGTGAGTAAGAGTAAGAAAATATCAAATTTGGCCGCGAAATGAACTTTCCCACTCATCAATGCCCCTCATTTAATATAGCTAGGGGACTTTAGAAGTGGTAGGAAATATAATGTGAATATCATAAAATATCAATTCCAATTATAATAAGAAAGACTCCTGATCTAAATAAAAGCCTCCCATCATCACTACCGACTGAGTGAAACCACAGCCAAAACTGTACTTGGAGATAACAGCGGGAGTTTGGTAGTTGACAGAATCAACGAGGGTCATCACATTCTGGAGAAGAGAAGTTTTCCTTAAATACCCAGTACAAAAAAAAAAAAAAACTTAGAACTACATATAGGAAAAAAACGATCAAACTAAGTGATCATATAACAGCTGAACAAAATTGATCCATCGAAAGATTGATTTATTGATCGACTGAATGATGAATATACTTCATCAAACCAGCCAATCTTTAAATCAGCTCCGTTAAAATGACGTGAAATTCCCACCCACTTTGCCGAAATGCACTGAAAACGATAGAAAAAGAAAGACAGCATCTTCCCACCAGTTATTCATTGCATTATGCAACGGGAAAGGTAAGCATATTTCAACAAGTTTCTTCCCTCTCTCTTTGTAACTCTTCCCCTTTGTGATATTTAACGATGGGAACATCGCAAATAGGAAAGAGAAAAAAAGAGTAATATCAAAAAAACTTTCAATCCAAAAATATGCAAATATTTTACTGAATTTTATGATTTCCAAAATACACTCATAGTTACAACATTCAACCTCCATTTTTAATATAACACAGCCCCTCCAACATCTCATTTAGCCTACAGCAGAACTCGGAAGGAAATCACTGCTGATTTAAGAGATCCCAGAAACAATTTTCTAATAAAGCACAGTTCTCAAACATTTTATTTCTCTTTCACACAATCCGAAAAAAACTTAATGAAAAAAAAATCCATCAAAAATTAATGAAGCAAAGGATGTAGTACCTCTTCTGTCAAGTCCGTCCAATACTCGCTCATAGATTAATCGATCGAACAACGAGTAGTCGAATTATCCCGAACGCCGGATACTCTCAAACCCATCCGGCGTTTATTGCGGCCAATCAACGGCACTCTCTTTATCGAGTAGATGTGCACGCCGAAAGCGCTGAAAATTTACATATTACTAACGTCTAATATGCAAATTTAAACAGATACACCATCTCTGTGAGTAATAACAAAAATAAAACAAAGAAAGCGGTTAGATATTGTGCATTCATGAATGCCCACTATTAAAATTCCACTCAGATTTAATAAAACCGTAATACCTTTTTGGCATTAAATTCCACTTTGTGGGAACTGGAGAAGGGCGAGGGGCGCTCTGAGTGCTTTTAAGCACAGCAATTGAAAAGTTACTCATATTTTTGTTCCAATTGTTTTATAGGTCAAACGGTAAAGTCATGTCTCATGAGTGCAATATAATCTTACAGGACCAGCACTAATTATTCCAAATGTGTTGTTGCGTAGAAATGATCAAACTCTTAAATCACACCTTAGTGAGCTTTTATAGTTTAGTGCAAATTTTATAAAATCTATTATATGTAAATTCCCTAAGGTTACGATTGTTTACCTAAATATAATTAAAGTTTACTCAAATCGCATCATTCCCTCTCTCAATGTTACGTCACAACCCCTAGATGGTTTAAAAACCAATAACCGCTACGTCTCATCTATCCAAAGTCACTAGTGGAGGAAGACTACTACAAACCACGCCTAAAAGCAAGAACAAGTGAAAAAGGAGTTAGCGACATAGTGAACGAAGGACTAGTAAACGATGCCACAAAAAGCAGCAATATTGTCGCGAAAGATGAATACAGAGAGAGAGAGAGAGGGAGAGAGATGGAGGAGGGAGAGAGCGGGAGAGACAGCCAAGGAGGAAGGGGGAGAGATATATGGCGAGAAAGAGAGAAGCTAGCTGTGTTTAAATAAAAAAAGCGTTATGCGCACTCAAAATTCAGCATAAATAAGCTTAACAACCGTTTCAATGTCCTTTTCTCATCGATAACATATCAACGCAAAACCTACATAATGCATCAAAAACAAGTGACCATAATTAAATCCTGTTCCGATCGCATTTGTGACTGGGGTCGAATTTTATCTATGAAAACATGGAGACACGCTATTTTCAATGAACTGAACTGCAAAGGAATACGTGAAAGAATATGACGCGAAACGGTGAATATATCGCCAAACAGATGAAGCGACGAGGAAGAATAAAAGAAAACGGCGAAAACAAATCTACAAATAAAACCACATGTGCTTATATTTAACACTTAAGAAATGGTGTCTATGTAAAAGGACAGCAAGTTATATTGGGACATGCAAAAAAAAGGATTACTGGAGAGGGAACGGAGTGGAGGGGGAAGGGGAGGAGGCAACCGGAACCAGATCCCACCGATGAGGTTCGATAAAATATGCATAAAAGATTTCATATGATATCAATGTCGGATGGGAAAATAAAAAATCATCTCACAAGTCAAGTAAACCTGCGAAATTTTATCAGATACCAATCGAAATACGCCAACAAAACAAGTTCTTTTCCTCTCATTTAAGATCACTCCACGGAGGAAAGCTACCGATCCAGGTCCCGAGAAGAAGAAACGCTATCATTTTAGATCATCCTAAAACCCTATCAGATCTGTAAACGATCCTCGAAATGCCCTTACTCCAAACTAACATCACCGCACCTCCATTTGCATTCAACACCCCAAAATCATTGGCCATCTCAGCTGAATCTGCGCCGATGGATGACGGACGATTCGCTGATTGATAGATTTGAAGTGCATCGATGTGAACACAAATGGAGTGCTCTAATGCGACAAATAAACAATACGCGTGCTGCAAAAGAACATTCATGCGCATATCCTTTCAATGATTTCTAATCGGCCATAAGGGGAGACTCCCACAGATAATGACGACAGGGTAAGAGTAGATCTTAGATGGCAAATCTAATAAACAGTACTAAAAAGTTGTCGCACTAAATTTCAGTACGACAAAAGTAACAATTCGAAGCTATCGTATTCAAAACTCTCGTGTCAAAATACTTCTCGAATATTGCAGCACACCCAACCCAACTCTCTTCGAAATCGACGCATGAATAGAAATAATAACCGGCGATCCTTTCCGGACGGAATCGTTAACTCCCGGAATCCGGAGCGCAGGAGAATCTTCGATGCAACAGGCTTAGTGATTTTTCATACCAATACATTAGAAGTAAATGGGAAAGCGCGCCAGGCATGCGCGCATAATATGCTTTCCTTATAATTGATCCCACCTGAGCAGCTATCACAGAAACTTAAAACACTGGAACGTGCTGTTTTGCACTCTATCATGATAAAAACGACCTGTGGTGAAAATTCCCAACCGAAAACCTGTATTTTGCATAAAGCCCTCCAATTTTACAGCCAATTTGAATTCCTGACCTTTCAGGTATCCATTAGTCGCACATGAAGACAGGAATCTCATAGAAAAAATTTTTAAAGGGGTGACATTTTCAAGGGTAATTCTGGCAGGTATCATAACCGATCAATGCAGAGGCGTTGCCACGACGTAATTTTACAACAAATGTCATAAATCGCTACAAAGTAGATCTGTCTACCACTTGGGATGTATCTAGTGCATCATAGCCTTCAAAGACTTCCATACAAAGTCCTCATTACTATTTCATCACTTATCGTGATGAGACGGAAGTTGTCCACTAATGGTTGACTCCAAAGATGCGGTCAAAGCGTACAACAAATGAACACCCACATACCTGAGACTGGCAGTGAAGATGTTCGCACAATGGTGTTTATTGCCGAAGATCGCACAAAATCGTCCTCTTCACCGTTCTCCCGCCTTTTCAGGTGACCTCTTCAGCCGCAGGTTGTGATCCTATAGACGCCACTTTTATAGTTTCGACTTAGCGCTATCAGTCTAAGCAACCACGCTATCCTCATTACCGTCAAAAGAATGCTTCCACACTTCATTGCAGTCTTTTCTTTATTCAGCGTCACCAGGTTACACCAGTTCAATATTCTATATCAGCTTCAACCAAATCACTGTAATTCATGTGAATCCTAAATCTGCATAATGAAATAACGCATGCTGTCCTCTAATTTACACGACAGGGATAGGGTTTCTCAAAATGCCCCTCAGCAGGTGCAAGTGACCGCGTCCGTAAACCCTATACGATGTATCCACTGTCCTCTTATCCAAGCTGTCATGTGACTAAAATTCTTCATAACATCACGCCTAAAAACTATGCTGAACATTCCCTGAAAACCTAACTGGAATTAAACACATTAAACGGATATAAATAACATATATTTGTCGCAACCTCACTCATATATCATTGCTTTTCTTCTTACCACTTTGTCACTCCCACTTCTTACCACTTTATCGCATCATATAATATTTTACCACCCGATCGTTTTATTCTCCAAACCTGCTCCGACGTTTCGTTGAATTCACCTTTCTTGCGGCTCCTCTTCAGAGTTGTTGCTGGAGCAACATTTTCTTGGCCTTAATCCGCCCTACGAAATGGTCATAGGAACGACTGTCGAAAGGTCGAAATATTAGCAAACGATGAAGGTGCTAGCTCCAATTCAGCCCACCCCAACGATGAAATGAAATAAGCGTATCAAAAAAATATTTTTGTTGAGGTAAAATTGATGGAAGTATTTTTTGATTATAACAATATCGATAAAACTAAAGAAAGACTATTTGAATTATAGAAAGCCAATTTATTTTCTCCGAAAAATAACAACGCGCAAGCAATCAAAAATGAAATATATACAAACAATAAATATAAACAGTTTTAAAATACAATAAAGTGACAAAATTTGCAAACTCAAACCCGTAATTAAAGGGGAGTGGAATCTGAAAAATTTTCCCTTCTATAATTCTCCAAGAATGCTTAGCCTAAACGACTGGCTCCACTATCTTCATCCACTTCACCATCAGAATCTTCATCCACTCATTAAAAGAAATAAGTGATGGAAAAATTAAGACCTTATAATTGGAGGCAAGAGCCAAGATAAGATATTACGCACAGTAGTAATCACAATCAATAGAAAAACGCCATTGCGTGCAAAGGCAAATAGTATATAAGTTGTTCAGAGGTCAGAAAGAAAAAGAAAACAGAAACAACACAGATCCCTAAAACGCATCTCAGTCGATCAAATAAACATTTAGCCGTCCGCAATTCCATTTACTGCATACAACCCCCGGATTTTCTTTGATACGATGACCTGCCTCTCTCCCCCTCCTAGAAGGAGGACCTCTCTCCTAATCAGAGTAAAACTGAATACTTCCCTGGATATAACGTCCTTCTCAAAACTTGTAAAAAAAACATTCATTTTTCAACAGAAAACTCTAGCTGAAAACCTCTCTGAAAATGGAAAACTTTTTGGAGCGGAAATCTCCTCGCTTGAAATTCGGAGACAACTCAAACACCGTGGTCGAAAATAGATTATATACTCCCGTATAAGTCCTAAAACAAAACCTAAAAACAATTAACGAAATCCAAAAACATATGAAACAATGCACTCAACGTTATTGTTTCAAAACGTTGACAGGAATAACTACAATAGATAACATGAAGATGCAGAGCTATAGTACAAAAAAATAAAGTGGCTAATAAAGAAGGAAATCTCTTCCCGCGTGAGGAACGATACCCTCCAAGCCCAGTGAAGGACACCCTCCCCAGCCTAGTAAAAAAGGATACCCTCTGGGCCTAATAAATAAATATACCCCTCGCCGCCTAGTAAAGAAGGGTAGTCTTCCCGCCTAGTAAAGAAGAACACCCCTGCGCCCCTAGTAAAGAAGTGTACCCCTCCTGCCTAGTAAAGAAGAACACCCTTGCGCGCCTAGTAAAGAAGTGCACCCCTGCCGCCTAGTAAAAAAGAATGATCCTCCCACCTAGTAAAGAAGTACACCTCTCCCGGCCTAGTAAAGAAGAATACCCCTCCGCGCCCAGTAAAGAAGGATGCTTCTCCCACCTAGTAAAGTATGATACTCCTGCGCGCCTAGTAAAGAAAGACACCCCTGCGCGCCTGGTGAAGAAGTATACCCCTCCTGCCTAGCAAAGAAGGATACCTATCCGCGCCCAGTAAAGAAAGCACCCCTCTCTGCATTTCTCCCTCTCGGCTTTAGACATTTGTTTTATTTGTTTCTTTTATCCCCTTAACGGTCATCTCCAAAAGAAAAGAAAAAATTCATTCAAGACAAAGAGCTCACTGCAATATTATATTTGTCTGGAAGCTATCTCATAGTTAAACCTGTCATACCTGTTACTAATAAGATTTAAAATTCTTTAATTCACAACGGCACTCATCTAACCGGTCCCGTAATATCTTCTCCGATCAACTATTACAGCTCTTTCATTATACAACACTACACAAAGCAAAATTCTCCTAGCGTACAGAAATTGCATTGCATTGCAAATTTTGCAATTCCATCTCCCAATCAAGAGAAATATTTTGCCTATTACCTGTCCTGTTTGTAGCGCTTTGTTCGTTTCGTTCATAAATTCGCTTCACAAACTCAAAATTTTTACATCTAGCCAATCTTCGCTGCCATTTATCATTATTCGATGCGAATATTGCGTATAAGCGGTCATTTCGATCAACGCTTATCCCTCGTATATTCTCTTCATTTCCCAACTGAAATATGGCCGCTTTGAAAGAAAAAGTGGCAATACTGCAACAATTAAATGAATAGTTAACCCCATATTAGATATAAAATAAACAATTAATCCCATAATAGGTACCTCTCACCGCCTATTTGCCCACTTCTGAGCACATCCCATTTGAACTGAAGGTCATCACTGCGATAATAACTGAAACATGAGGTTAACTTTCCACCTAAAATCAATTCCAAACAACACAATGACTTGCTTCTCCTATACAAAGTTAGCTATCCGGAGCAATAAGGGAAAATGATAACCTAAACCTTTTATAATATTAATCGAAAATATTGCAAAATTAACAAACAGACCTCCCTCGCCTATTCGCTTTTTTATAAATACGTTAGGATACTCAAACGATGAAACAAAACCAACATGGTCTTATAGCAAAAACAAAAGAACGGTAAGAAATTAATCGAAATCAATACAGTCAACAAAAACTGATTTAAAGACACTGTTCCGATAAGACATCACTAGCAAACTTATTATTTATGATATATGTACACAAGGAACATTGAGGATTCAATCTCGGCAGCCAAAATAAGGAACATCCTCACTGAGAATAAATGGAGTTTTGAACAACAATTAACACACATTCTTGCGCATTCATCCTTCACCAACCTTGTCCTACCTTCAAGAACTTTTATCACTCTTGCTTCCATGCAGAAAGGACGGATAAAAAAGTTGATTAACAGTCAAAATTCTAAATATTAAACTAACCGTTACTTCTTATATAAACATAGCTAATCATAAACAGGTTTATACATAGTAATGTAAGAGAAGGTTTTATCATACAATCGAACTGGACAGAAATAAACAGAACTCACCTCATACCAATATTCGCCGAAAGGATTCGTAGCGCAAATACCAATCCGCAAAAGCAGTTTTCCATTATCCATGAGAATCCAAACGGATGCTCTACCTGCTTCGATTTGCTTCAATTTCGACGCAATTGAAGACGGCACTTCAACTGTACGCCAGTCTGCAAATTCGAACTTATGAAGAAAAATACTGGAAAAACTCATTGCGGTAACATTCCAATTATTATTCGTAAGAAAATACATCAAGACGACTATACATTATACGCTTTCAAAATTTTTAAATTCCTACAATATTCAGAACGTGACTTCTACACTGAGACGAAGGAATTAATAATTTCTAAAAGTACTTTGATATCGATTTCAAATTCAGAAAAGCGAGAAAAATTCTGACAGGTTCAGGATTACATGAAATATCTCCAGCGAAGCCAAATCTAAAGTTTCGAACCAATATTAGATCAATTATTAAGCAAACGAACAAGCTATATCTATGAACTACGTACTACGCAAAATTGTAAACGAACTGCACCCATCTAAAATTGAAGCAGCTAAGGAAACTCATCTTACGTTCATTATTTTATTAGAACCCGAAGTTTAGAATATTCTCGACCAGAAAATTTTCTCAGCAGTGATCTCACAGATTATAAAAATTCAATTTTGAACATTTCTCCAGCATGAAAAAATGACCAGCTTCAGACTTTCTTAAGAGTTAAGAGACTGCAAACAACCTCAGACTTAAGACTTTCAAAACTCGAACTTAGGACTTTCAAGACTCAGACTTAAGAATCAAACTCCAGGCCCTTAGAAACAACAATCACACTTAGAATCAACTTCAAGACTAACTCTCAAGATCTTTGTCCATACCGATGGCTATCTCAAGCATTTCATAAAGCAAAAAAGAGATAATTCACAAACCGGCACATGCAATATCGGCCGCATTAGTGACACCATACGCACCACAACAGTATTATTTGTGGTGATCGCCCAAATGCAGTTATTTGACGATGCGCACATATTAATTACGTGCATATCGCTACACACCTATAATTAATGATCAATGATTATCTCTCTTCCAGTCCCATCATGCTAGGTGTGATATCCTGCGATAAGGTGAATCACTCATCAAGTAAATTTGTGACCTTGTATGTCTGAAGCATCACACCTCTATTCCGAATAGTTACCTGTATAATCCTGTTGGCTTTACTTTCCCAGTTCAAAAGCACCTAGGAAGCACAAAGCGAGTATTGCCTTGCGAAAATCAACAACAGGGCGTAACCTATTTCACCGAAGATAACTGACACATACAAAACAAACAGGGGAGTGACTACTGGCAAAACAACTGGAACAAATTGTTATATCCATAAGGCTTTATGCATCCGATGTCACTTCAAGGATACGTTTACTTCGTTAGTATAGAATACGATTCATTCTTATGCCATATTATTTATTCAACAAATTTGTTCATGGGAAGAATCCTGTATTTTGCATCGTAAAAATCACAGAATCCCGAGGAAGGCTTTGAAATCCTGAAAGAGGATATAAACAATTTTCAAATTACAATTTACAACGTAACAAAAACAAAAGAGCAAACAGTGCAAAAAATAGTACCTCTTCCCAGAAATCACCAATCGGGTTCTTCGCTGAAACGCCGCCTCTGCACAACAACTCTCCAGCAGTTGAAATCGCCCAAACGAAGAGCTGAAAATGGATGCAAACATCCATTTTATATAACAGGTTGACGACCAAGGACAATGAAATATCTAGTATAGAAGAGAATAAGGTGCTAGTGAGACCTAAAAACGTGGTGTCTACCGGTAGGTATCGACATGAAAGTATCGAAACTACTCCACTCTTTGCTTTCTTAACAAGCCGATATTCTAATGAACGTTAAATTAACATCATGAAGCTATTAAAACGACAAATTTATTACTCTTCGTAACGACAGGATTAAAGAGAAGGCGAAACTAAATAATAACAATTGTATTCCCTTTCACTCTCGCTTTTCTCTCCCCCCCCCCCCCCAACTATTCGTTTTGCATCAACACGGAAGACGAAATCAAATCACTTGGGCAATTCCTGAGTTGTTGCACAACAATAAAAGTACCCACGCAGATACCGAAGGCGGCCGATGGTGACGCTAGGCAGCCACTGCTGACGGCCGGGAAAAGGAGGGAGGAAGGAAACGAAAGAAGCAAACAATTAGCACAACCGTATACAAAATAATTCCTACATTTGTCCTTTGCCCATAATACGACCAATGTTTCCTTGTAGATTCATATTTTTTGATCAAGTTATGGGATCATATCCACCCACCATTAATCCGACGAATGAAGCCAATTCGTTCGATATCCATAGGGTAAAGATTCGATGATATTTTCGGATGTGAATAAATGGTCTCCCAGTCACTGACCACTTCAGCACTTTCCCTTAGCTAAGAGAGGGAACTTCCAGTCAAAAATCAGGAAAACATCTAATTCACGCGAAATGCTGAACAATCACATGCACCAAGTCTCTTTAGTTAATTGAATGTATCTTCATCAAACCCCATCACGCCAAAATATGAAGGAATAAAAGAACTCTTATGCACACTCCGAATACTTCTATCGACAAATTGCCTTATAACGAGCACTACACAAATATCATCAACAACCAGCTGAATCACTGAAACCTCAACATTATTTAGAATGTAGCTCTTTTGGCCCGTTACGATCGCTCCTAGATTTCGTGATTGAAATTCTCACAATTAAAAGGTAAGTTTAAAAAAGGCAATACTACCGGCGAGGAATGGTCCTTTTGAACATAGACGGATGAAAGTCGAGGTGCATTAACATGAACCCATGGTGCAGGCATTTCCATTGCTCGTAGTCGTCGCCACTCACGGCGTCTAATCGGTCCTTAACGCAATACCTCAAATCACTTATTTCCGTGGAACTGGCCTTCAGAGCATCGTTTCAATTGACAACCTCTGCTGAACAAATCCTAGGCCACCACTAACAAAGTGATTTTCAGAGATGCACTTTATATTATAACAACTCATTCCAAAATGATGCCAATTTCTTCACAATAAACTGCTAAACGGAATAAAACGGAAACATTGTAATCAAATCAACTACTATTCGGTCAAAAACTTATACAACCTATAGAACTGCAGCTTAAAAATATAAGAAATATCCTGCATTTTGTTCCGATCTCATCTCTTTCATCTGAATAAACAAACAGCGCTTCTTTGTTTTCCATAACATAATCAACTTTTACCGAATTCTACTAAAACTGTTAAGTGAACGGTCTTGAAAGAACGGTTTTTCCCTCATGACAATGCGACGAATTCCCATAAGGCAGATTATTCTCTGGCGAGACATTCTGGATGAAAACCCACTTTAGCACAAAGATCGAAGTGCACATATCGAAGCGAGCAGTGACAGGAAAGAACAAGGTAGTGTCCCTCGTGATCGGTGATGATTCACCACCTACTCCTCCATCTATGCCTTGTTCGCTTGAAATGATAGGCCCTTAAAAGGTGTGAAACGCGAGGTGGATGCTTTCATACAATACAGGTGGAATCATCGGCAAGGAGAAAGCGAAATTTAAAAAAACAGTTTTGCCCACCTTGAAAGTTCAAATATTATTCCATCGAAAAAATTGCAGTTTTAGGAACAATAAAGCGCCATTATTAATACAAGCCCGGAGATCTCCAAGTGCGCATTTATTTGCCAATATAACCTAATAGCACTCAAGTATTCTCTAAGGTTTAATTGAAAATCGCATTATAAGAAAATCTAAAGGGAACAAAATATTATAATTATTATTTTCACCTTGACATCAATCACGCTGATCCAAAAATATGATATATATACATAAACATATCATCAACGAAAAACGAAATCATTTAATAGGCAAAGTATATGCGTACCTTTTTCTTCAACAAAGTCACCACCAAATTTCTTCGCATATCTCCAACCTTCTTCTGCATTTTCCACATTCTCGTTTGGAACAAGGATCCATTCCGAATCCACCCAACTCCAATATTTATTCGGAAGCCTGAAAGTCTCACAGTCAGTAATACTTCAGCCTACTCATAAATACGAATAATTTTCGAAACTTAAAGGAATTCTAAAAAAAGGAGAGTTATCTAGCTGATGCACCAATCATTGCCCCGTACAAAGGATGAGAATTATTAATAAAAATATGCCCTCATAATAATGCGATGATATTATATATCACGTTATCCCGATATGAATAAAACGATAATACTACAACTGAAAACCAACACGGAACCAACTATCTCCTATCATTAGTTCTATTATACTTGAACCATCGACCTTAACCATCGCGTGGATGCTCAATCATTCTACGCGATAGCTTAAGGTGGATGCACTCTATGTTCCACTATTCTGCTTACGACATTTGCGCATAAAAATAAAGGCAAAAGGTGTGGTAACCTTGTTTCGCTCATACTCTTATGAACGATTCCTGTCGCATCCGATCATGCATAGTACTTCCCCGCTGCCTTGCCATTAAACGAGGTGTACCCACTTAGGATACTATACTTTTGCGTTTCCATTACCACCTCCAATTTTTCATCGTTCTGTACCAAGCCCAAATCTTGACCATGGTCTACATCGTCGGCCACAACGTTGAAGCTAGACGACAACACCCATACAGTGCCATTCTAAAGCAATAGAATTAAGGGTGAAAATCACCGATAATAGCAAACATTTACATCCTTGGTCATAAAATAGTTTCAATCCTCAATGACACGAAAATGCGCTAAAATATCAAACGCTTGCTGAAACGAAGTGGTAGACGCAGTTAAGTACCACATGTGAGATTGCATATTTTATATCCTCATCGAAGGAGTTGATCTAGTGTTCCCTTGCATTCAAAACTGCTACTCCTGCAATTAAGAAGTCCCACAGTTTCTGGGTTTCTTTCTGTGTTTATACGATAGAATGTTCGGATCTCCCATAACAGCGTAAAAATGAGAGCATGGTATTTTGCGTAATGACTATAATCGATGCGTATCACTGCTCTTTGCTCACATGCAATTTAATCCCTGAGCACACTATCCCCAATAATGACATACGGGAGAGGAAACAATAACATTAAAAAAAAACATACGGTGCTTCACTAATAACGGTTATTACCTGCTCGATTACTGTATCAAGGGAAACAAAATGCACCATTCCAACTGATGCATCTGATTAAAGAGTGATACGAACGTCAGCATTCAAAATTATATCGCGTAACTTTGGCACCGTAACACACTGATATAACGCCATCCCACAAATAGCAGCACTGTTATCAGATACATATTGTATAGTAAGCTAATGCTATCAAATTAGCAATATCTTTCAAATAGGTAGCTGATGAAAGCTGTACTCGAACCAATCCTCATGACATTCCTACCCTCACATCCCCAAAATTATACGAGCCCAATGAGCAAACACGTCTAAGACCAAGGCCTCCGATGAAAAATTTACATCTGCCTACAGTCTTTCTATATCGCTGTTATTTGTTTTAACCAAAATTTCCAATTTTTCAACTCTTTGAAAGGAAAAAGACGAAAATTTCACTGAAGAAGATAAAGTGTTGATAAAAGTTGAGTGCCTTTGTGGCTAATATTCTTACCTGTGCAATTTATATGTTAGATTTTCTGTTAGGTTTATATACGTTAGGCTTTCGCTGACCAAACAACTCATAATAATATCGTATAATTAAAGGTGATCAAAAAGCATGCCCCAAGTTCAAAGAACAATTAAAAAAGAAGTAACCTGAGCAATTGCCCAAACAATACCGTAGCCACCAATCGATACGGAACTAAATGAACCTCGCTGCTGAATCCAACAATGCTTCTCAAATGGTATGCCTTGAATCTATAAAAAAGTCTATAAAATTTTATGTATATCTGGAAAAAAATCAAGACCAAAAATATAAGAGGCCACGAGTTACGCTTGATTCTAAACCGCTGATATCAGCATCCTGATCATGAGCGAGCCATTATTAGAACAAATGCGTATAACACAAAAGTTGATAAAAACATGATTATAAACAAGCATGGCGCAAATCTAGTTTTTAACATAACGCATACAAAGCGACTAATAATCCGCTTCAAACTGATAACACCACATGGCTTTGAATGACGTCATACCGATAAAATCGCTAACTTGGCGTATAATCACACCAGCTTTGTAACAACAGTAGCAAACTCTTGAAAGATAAAGTGATAAAAAAAAGGAATCCTCGCTCATTGACTGTCGTCATTCTCAACGTATATCTGCATTTTTTACATTAATCCATCTATGCCCATTGCCAATACCTCTTATATCCACATAAACAATACTCTTTAAAATTTTTTTGGTAGGGAAAGAGAATGAAAGGTTGTCGACACATAAAAAAATCTTCAGCACAGCAATGCACTCACCAGATGGTTGTCGACCAATGAAATTGTTGACAGTAATGCCATTCTCGGCTGATATTGATCGCTAATAGTCCATATAAATGAGTGCTCACATAGACGTGGGAGAGCGCGAATATAGGCACTTATCGCCTTAAATAAATTTCACATATAGGACTTTTCTCAACTATTATAGTCGCTTCCCTATGAGCATAAATGACAGCCTATGAGATTCGCTGAGATTCCAGAAAATCCCCTATTTCTAATTTAATTACGCAAATTTAACACTTCCTGCAAAATGCTAATTTTATCAATAATAACGAATCAATTACAGCAAAAAATCTTATAAAAAACAGTCGAATTATTCGATTAGAGAAAAAACTAAAATTATATGAATGCAAAATACTTTCTACCAAAGAAATCTAAATTTAGAAAACAAGCTTATTCATTCTTTATTTTCGGACACTAAATTCTTCCTAATATACCTACTAACTGAGATCATTTTTCACTTTTACAGGTATCACCCTGCACTTTTGGCGAAATATGGAAGAAGGGGGAGATATTAAATTCAGGATCTCCCATCCCATCCCCACTCCCTCTATCTACCAATACTTAACCAAATCACCGCCCAAGAAAACAAAAAACAAACCTTCTGAAGAATATCACTCCACTGATCTCGCTCATTTTCACTGGTGAACGCCAATTTCAGTGTCGCATTTTGGACTGAATGCACCTCAAGTGCATTTTTCCACAGTGAGTCACATATCGCAAATGCACCCAACAACTGCAACAAGACCATGACCATTTAAACAAAACTTGGCATCATGTTCAATCCACCGTCAAATTATTACAGAATCCTTAATAAGTCCCTTCATTAAAAGACATCAAAATTACACGACTAATCTTAAATAAGGACTCTCATACATATAGGCATTCCCCCTATGGAGGAACAATTTTCTGCTATAACTGACAAAAATCGCATTATTGCACAAAAATATAAACGCAGCAATGAGCTAAGAGTGTAACGACGACACTATATTTTTATTAGTTTTAAAATGGAAAACGCATCTTATAGGCCGTATTAGATTTTCCATCAAAGTATATATGAAGGTGGATGCTTCCCTAACTTTCGTGCTACTTCAGTTTCCTAGGAAGCATGAAGAAATAGTCCAATTGTTTGCAACATCTAAACACTAACGTCTAGTGACTTCCACAACGAGAAGGAAGAGGTAATGAGATGAAAGGCTTTATATGGCTGCAAAAAATTCCGAACTTTTGACGAATCTCATCGAAAAGGTGAGCATTTCAGCAAAAAAAAGATATACTAAATTTTTTAATGAATAAAATGTTAATCTGGTATAAAAATTTTACTTTGTTAGCAAAATTATCGTTATTTTTCTCAAAATCGCAACTATTTCCCAATCAAAACCTCCTTCTACAATCTTCTTGCCAGTAATCCCCTCCCCAGTATTTGAAAATATCGGACACGATTATGAATTTAAAAAAAAATCTCACCTATAGCAGAATTTCACCTCACTGTTCATCGGATTTTCTAATATGTAGATAAGACACTTGTTCTACTGTTTCTTCTCATCAGCTACCTCCTTCCCACTCCTTTAAAATAAAAACTTCATTGAGAAAGGCTATCGGAATAACCTGAGAGAATTCGGCGCGAAAGCTCCCTCCTCGACGAAAATCAACTCTTATCGTTCCATCGTTATGATTTCGAAGCGAAATATATGCAGCCGCATCAAGCCAATTCAGCAATTTCCACGAGCTCAACAGTGCACGAACTTTAGCACACTTCGTCCATGATTGAGTGTCTCGGGGCATCTCACTGCTTTCTATATCTTCGAATACGTGCCACAGTAGTTCGTGTTGCTCATCCAACAATTGCACTATCTAAAACCTGCTTAGGTAAGATGATATACTGAGGCTAGACAGTTGATAATAAACAACTGCCTCATCTTATCACTGCTATTATCAGCATTTATCTCTGAATGTGGCATAAGATAGTTCAAAAACCCTAAATAACAGCAAAAGAAAGCGAGCGAGAAAGAAAAATTCGAAAAATGCAAATAGCTTTCGGTATTAGAATAAAAAAATTTCCACTTTCAGCACGCCAGGATTCTTAAAGATACGAAATGTCATTAACACGCGAGCATTCTTAAAGAAACAAGATGCTAAGAGGTAAATTAATGGATAATCCTCAGCTCGTAAGGCATAAGGCGGAAGTTCGAGATCATCTTATCAATCCTTTCATTTTTATCAATTCCCTCACTTATCATTTCAGTGTTATTTCGGTTCCTTAATTGTGACATACTGATAAGCAGCGATTGGTCTTCATCAACAACACACTAGCTTATATCCGAGCAAACAGTGTTGGTGCATGCTACGCATTTCACTCAATACATCGGTAAGGCAATCATAAACCCCCGGGATTATCAAAACTGCCCCTTATCACCACAAAGGACAAAAATGAATAGAAAAGAAAGAGTCATCAATAGTGAGAGAATGAGCTCGTATTTTAAATTAACAACTTAATTTACGAAGAAAAAAGGCAGCGGCTATTTTTCGTTCAGTCTCGATTACAAGATGGAAACCCCTTTTTGCGGCCTCTCGGTTCTAAATACTTGGGAATCGAAAAGAAAATTCAGTTCATTTCATACTTTGCTCTAGAAATAATCTTAAAAACTGAAATATTGAAATAAAAAAATCAAATTAAGTCATCTACTCTTTTTAAGAAGGCGTCGTTGACAAATACTGAATTTTATAAAGATAAAGTAATTTCTGAACACAACCCCGAAGGAACGCATCACTCAGACGAATACTAAAAATTAAGGAACTATTGCAAATAATTCAAACAAAGGAAGAAACAATTCAATTACTTGCTCTCTCCATGTGGACTTCAGGTCGGAAAGTACAGAAGAGTCGTGAGCAACGAAGTTCCTATCGATCCAGTGCTTCGGGATACGTTTTGATATGATCGTGCAATTGCCACTATCCACCTCAACACATTGTCACAGCTTATAAATCAGAATACATCAAGGCTTTGAGCATAAATATTTGGGTTCGTAATAAATTATATATATATATATATATATATATATATATATATATATATATATATATATATATATATATATATATATATATATATATATATATATATATATATATATATATACTTAAAAAGTACCTGCCGCCATCTAATCTCTGCATCCTCGGTTGAACCATCCCTCGCTACAATCTCCAACCACGATTGTCCGCTTAACTCGCCATCTTTGACCTCCGATCTTACGAACATCCGCTCAGTTCGTTGAGAAATGCCCAAAACCTGTAAGAGTTCAAAGTGCAAGCGCTAATCGACCTAAAGTTTGCAATTTTTATTGCTGATCAGACTCTAAGAAATAATGCAAAGAGTCCCGACGCATCCCTAGACTCTTCTACCGATAAGTTTTGAAGGACTCTCACTTCCTGAAGGAGTCACTGCGTCACACCCGACACCAATAGGCATTATCCCACTCCAACAACAAATTTTTTTGAGAAGTACAACGCATACTTCGGCATATAAAAAATTAAAAGTTTCAAAAAATCAAAATGTAGCGATGATTAATGCATCAACAACAAGCAGCTTATCATAAAACTGCGTTTTTCAAAAGTGTTGTTGCTTGCCAAGCCATCTAGTGCATATACTCTCAAGTGTTTTCACAAATAATAAACCTGGCGCGATAGTCCACTACTTGTTATTACTATACCTTCGCTCCCTACCACTTCCGCTGTATCACATACTTATTACTTTCCATTACATACTCGCTGTTTGCTTGCTATTATAAGCCTGCGGGTATGCGCCATAAAACAGGAGGTATGTAAAATAGCGACACTTAAAAACCTTCCAAATATATAAAATAAAAGCATCAAAATTTCTAAATCAAAAATGAAAAAAGCGGAAGAAAAGTGAAAATAATAAAGCTTTCAATAGGTAAGAAATAAATAGAAAACAAACCTGGTCATTGTTCGTAATCGAAATCCTGCACATTCCATCGCCCATCGTCATATATCCTTCTGACGAAAGGCACTTGCTCAAGTCTGGAGCAACACCTAATGCTGCATTTTGTAAACTTGCCATCCATAACTGCAATCAGAATCTCCTCAACATATGCAAGCAATGGGGTTTTTTTCCGTAAGATAATCAACGATAGCTAGGTAGCATCGAAAGAAGGAAATCCTTTCCGATTAGGAAAACGTTCGAAGGATTTGAGAAGGGGGAGTTTTTTAGTAAATGCTACTACTATTTTTGCTTGCTGCGATAGCCGCAAAAATATAGGCATGAAAGAGTTGAACTTGCCATATTCGAATATTATGACACCTATCATCATGAGCTGATGAACTTAGCAATTTTAAATTCTGACCAATTCAACCTAAATTTTACGTTCGAATCTGCTCGAAGCATCCGGAAAATCAGTCATTAATAAAATGAAT
Organism: Baylisascaris procyonis; assembly: GCA_037389465.1. Classification (NCBI taxonomy): domain Eukaryota; kingdom Metazoa; phylum Nematoda; class Chromadorea; order Rhabditida; family Ascarididae; genus Baylisascaris; species Baylisascaris procyonis. The sequence goes on from JAZARR010000200.1 coordinate 158,842, forward strand.
ATAATAAAAGCAGAAAACAGTGGATAAAGACTACCTCAACCTTCTGCTATTATAGTCAGGAACGAACTGGAGAAATTAGAAGTGATTTTTTTTAATATTAAAAAATTAAAAAAAACAAAACTCTAACTCAGATATTCAAATCAACCATCAAAAAGTTGGCAAAAAGTCAGCTGCAATTTTGTCAAAAAGCTGAAAACCTTAGATTCCGCAATTATTAAGTCAATAAAACATAAATCCTCCAAAATGCGTCAAATCCTCCGAATGTATGGCAGAAAAATTCAACATTTGTCAACAGTTTTGTTTCTTTCTTGTGCTTCGTGAAGCTTCAAAGTGAGGATAGAAAGGGAGCAATCAAGAGGATCAGAAAACAGCTAAACTCCGAAATTCCTCCGATTTTCTACATCAATACGAGTGGCAGACAGAAAAATCGCGTGCAGAAGACACAGCATACAAAACTAGAGCTATTATAACCATACAAAAATATTTTTTGGTATTATTAAAACAAAAATTATCTCTATAGTGATTCAAAGCTTCAATAGGTAATCGAATTGAGTGGAAAGCACGTACCGTAAACTTGAAAATAATGGAATCGATATGAGTTAAAAACTTAAAAGAGTACTCTTAAATTAAAAAAAAAATACACAGCACCAAGCTAGTTGCACCTAAAAACTATGTTACCCACTCTTTCCATCTTTCAAATTCTCCCTACAAAAAAAATTCTTTTTGCTACAACTGCATCGAATGAAATGATGAGAGCATAAGCATTGAAATTTTGCCTTATACTGAAGATGAAGTGGAAGCTTATGTGTTCATTAACCAAATTATATTACGGCAAATTATATGTTATCCATCCCTCTCCCATTTCTTCCAGATCCAACTGCGAGGTAAAATGAACGGTCCAACAGGCAAATATATTGAAGTTTTAACAGGTATCTCTCCAAAATCAAATACTTCAACACTCAACATACTAAAGATCATCAGCCATAGTTCTTAAAGTAATTTTTTCATTCACAACAGCCCTTTTACTTCTAAAGAATTCAATTTTTCAAAGAAATTCATCCTTACTGTGTCATCTCCTCCCTTCCCCCCCCCCCCCTCAAATATTCGGAAATCTGTGTTTGATGACAATCTTGCTAGCAGTAAGAACGACTGGGAAAAGTAAATGCCTGTCAAAATGTCCTACTCTGATCTCGCAGAAATTTGATGCCAACCTTCACTGGATGAGACGATCCATAAAGCCCTTCGCCCCATCGCCACACTCACGATGGGTAGACCGTTGGGTGCTGCACCCGCCTTCCACGCCGTTCCGCAGCGTCAGCTAGCCGATATTCCAACACGAAAGAAAAATCGTCCATCCCATGTCACAGCCAGTAGCAGACCCGAACTCGACGAACAGCTAATCGACGCCAACTCGTGGTTTGTGTCCTCTGAAATAGATGTGCCCCAGTGATATGAGTACCGGTTCTTCTGATCACGAAGGGGATGGGGGAGGGGTTAGACGGTAGACAGATAGTCCTGACCTGAACTCAAGCTGAGGCTATTAAAATACGGCTGCTAATCACAGTTGTCGGTAAAAATGTCCACACATTTCCAACACCTATTACAATTAACGAACGAAAATATCTTCACTTAAAAAAGTAGCATTGAGAGCATATTTCCGCAGTATTCTGCATCTCAATTATTCAAAAGCTTCTGGTTATCCCAATCCTGACATATTTAAAAAGAGTAAGCGTTATAAGCCTTAAAGCTTTCGTTAATCATTATACCAGTTCCTAAAAACCCATAACCTTTGGTCACTTCATTATCGCTCTCCTGCTTCTAATGATCCCTTCAAATTTAAAATCAGGAAACTCCATAACACCTGGAATTTACGAACATTTTTAAATTAACAATTTGATATAGCAACTACCTCAATGATTAATCAAGCTTTTGCCTTGACCCCTAAAACCATTCCTGAACCAATCCCACTCTCCCGCCCTACGTGTCAAGACTTAACTTTCTTAAGCAACAAACAAAGACGACAACTTGAAGCGATACCTTCTGAATCATCCGGAATCGGCTCAATTAATTTCCATTCTGTTCCCTCCGGCGAATTTTTCCGGATTCCTTTTCGCCAATACAGACCACCATCTCTTGACAGTGCAAAAAGGCTATATAATTCAGAGGATGAGTCGGCGTAGACGTCAAAACCACCCGCACAAACATCCACAAATAATTCTGATGAGTTCGCCACGCTCATCTTAAATTGTCAATGTCATCGCACGATGATTACTAGCCTTCCCAATTCTTTCGTAACTTCATACTACTAGGTGAATGCTATGTACCTCTATTGAAGGCTAAATTAGACTTGCAGCTAAAGAATGCAGAATAAAAATGCGAGATGAGGATAGAATTGATAGAAAAGTTGACAGGCAACCTGTGAAACAAAAGAGTAAATGAATAGAAAGTGCGAAAATGTGCTTTACAAGAATGAGAAAATAAGCGAGAGAAGCTAAATAAGGGAGCAGAACGTGTCGGTAACTTTCTTCCCCACGATACAAAAAAGGGAACCATTCTATCTCATCATAAGAGAACGAATATGTAAAGCTCTCATATTAAACGATTTATAAAATTAATTGTAAGCATGGTTTAAAGGGAAAGGAAAATGTTCCCCACAGCCTGGATATGAACCCTGGATCTTTTATTTTCCACGTACTCATCTTACTCGGTTGACCAACTGCTCTCTCGTCACTTTGCCATTATTTGCATAGTTCTACTCCAACTACTGTATTCAAGTGCACACCAGGTAACGCTGCATTATATAGGCAGTAGAAGTAGGAGGGTTTAAGTAGTACATACTATGGAGTTAAAGCATTCGTCAAGAAAGCCGCAGATGTTGAGTTCAGACTCCCTCTTTTATTCGTCATCAAACAATGGTTGTGATGATAATATATGCAAGGCTACAGTTGGCTTTATTATGGGAATGTTAGAATAAATAAAACCACGCCTAAAGACTTAGGGATGATATGATCTAGAAAAGTAAAAGGATAAGAAAACCTCTCAAAATACCATTGAAATTTACCTGAATCCATCGACACAACGCCGTATACCTCCTACTTCTGAGCCAACGACGTCTACGAACAAACGACGTCATCGTTGGTGCACTACGAAAGTGTGCATCTACTCCAAAATTGAAAGCATACTGCCAACCCTACAAATAGCATTTAAAAAATCTATGCTTCACGAATGCAACAGACATCAATTTCAATCTCTAGACGACAAATGCAAAATACAAATTTATATATGTATACCTTTACATTTATAAATAGAGTTAATGGATTTATGATGCGTGACTGCTCAGGACTTAACACCTATCTTTGATGATCCTATGCTAAGGTGGTGGTTACCTTTATACGCCCTGTCGCATTTACGCAGACGCCTCATGGTGTTAATTTTATTCCAAAAGAATTTCGAGATTTTATCTAGTACAGAAAGAACGAAATTATGCAGCAGAATAATGTAAAAAATGCATCCTTAACGACTATATTTTTATTTTTTCATTACTATAATATTATATTCAATTGTTGTATCAATATGTTGCAAAATCCTAGCCGTCCAATCACTGAATCTAACCCTCAAGCTGCTGAATCCTAAAAATTCCATAAAATTTATATACTAGAATTTTATCTTACACTTGGAATATATGGGATGGTGGAAGGGAGAGAAGGAACCAAACTAGAGCGTGAGATCTACCATTGCATCACCGGTACATTCAAGCAATTAGTACTATAAAAAATTCCCCTCATCATTACCTAATACTACCGAAGTACCTAAAACGATACTTTACAATTTCAAAACTCGCCATAAAATGCAGAAAAATAGAAGTAATACTTCAAATAAAAAATTAAAATCAAGACCTCTTTATCGTAAAGTTGCTCAGAGAGGTCTATCATCCACGGTTGTTCCCATTTCCAACCATCAGAAGGTAGCTCGAAACTCTCGCAAGGTTGCGTCAAATTACCACTATCATCCGAGAATGAACTCCTGTCGGTAGGCAAGGTACGCGCTGACCATCCTATACCTGGATACCGTCTCTGTAAAAAGAAAAAACTTCCCTTTCTCTTTATTTCTTAATCACTTTCATAAGATGGAAATTAAGTTGCGTTGAACCACGAAAAAAAGCATGGTTGTATTTCACACCAACTATTCGAGAAAAGTTAGCATAATCTTGTAATATAAATTTATCATATTCCGTTTCTGTGTGCTTATTGTATTCTAAACGAATATGATAACGCTGAGGGTAAGTGCTGCTGATCGAGATTACTTAAAATTCAGCAGCTTCCGATTTACTTTCCCAGGTATCGATTTAATCAAATGTTGTCTCGAAATTGTTACACCTAATGATCTATACAGCAGGTAAACGAAATGAATTAGATTAAAAGAACAAATTATGGGTAAGTGTATCGAAAGGGAGAATCAAAAACTTGAGAACTAATACTCAAAAACTGAAAGATAAAGAAAAACGAAACTCAAAGAACCAAACCTGATTTTCGAAAGTACAAACAACGTATCGAATTGCTGTATGTGATGTGCACACATAGAGATAACAATAGCCGTGCCTATCTAACGCAATAACATGTTCTCGTGTAGCCACTATTTTCTGGATTCGTATCGGTTGATGATCGGCATCAAGGACCACCTCGTTTATCCAATCCAAATAATCGTCTCTCTCTTAAATTACTGAACGGGATAAAAAGAAATAATATGGCTAAGAAAAATAATAATGAGAAATGAAGGAAATTAAACTCCAAAATATAATGTGAAAAACATAACCTATTAGCTAGAAAGAGAAAATAACCCCCCTTCCTCTCTTTTTCAACCCTCCCCTCCTAGTCTTACGAATATCCCTGGCAACAACGAATTTAAAAAATATAGGTGAGGAAATATTCTTTAAAAAAGAGCATAAGGCAAAACAAAAATAAAGATAGTGGAATATGGACGAGATCCGAGTAAAATTATACTTCCCTCATCGATAAATAGGTATTCATTAGGGGAATTATAACAAGCTATAAAGAAAAAATGAATACGTTTCGTTTTAGCATATCAGTTTCTTTTTTAAAAATTTCTTCACAATTACCACTCGTTCCCTTTTGACCCATATATTTTATGACAGCATTCTAATGCAATCATTTCGCAAAATTTGATCATAAGGATGGGATAATAGCAAAACCAGTCAAATAAGCTAAATGCTAGGATTATTTATTTATTGAGGCCATGCTACAGAAATACTGAACACAATACGAAAAAATATACGTGGATCGCTAGATGCATTCAACCGCTGTGGACGTCCACCATCGTCCAATCCCCACAAATATCCACTAGAATGCATTATAACGTTATTTCACTCCGATACTACATCGAATCACGATTACGATCGTCACACCTAAAACTGCAGAAAAAATAGCAACTGCATCAGAGTTACAAGAAAATACATTTTTTTAACGTGAAAACAATCAAAACGAACCCTTCAATATAAACTTTGACCATAAGGACTATCATTAAGTTACGCAGACTGTCAATAAGTCTTGTACTTGCTCATTTTAAAGTCACCCACTGACTGCAACAGCAACCGTCAATAAGCTATTTCAAACATCGTCGACGAACCATACAACTTTTACACAAATCATTTTTAAGGAAGAAAAAACCCCCACGCAGTAAAATGAGGTTCTGGAATTAGATTTCTCTAGAAACAAAACTTTGCAGCCTATGTTAAAACAGACACAACTTGCATTAGCTTTACAAATAAAATTGTCGCACAATTTGATTTCGGAGTCACTTACTACTGTTTTAGAGCCATGCTACTCTGTAAGTCGTCCTTGGCTCATCTAGTCGTTCAGGTTTCCTGGAGGATCTGCAATCTCTGTCAAAATACGGTCTGCGAGACGAAACAGGTAATAAACGCAAACCGCACTAATACAATAGGGCAATAAACTAGTGGAGGATTCGTTCACAGCGATTAATTCTACCACCGGCACGATCCCATTTTCGCATATCTGATATCTAACTGATATAACCTTGATATCTGATATCCGATTTCTAACATACAACAACCACTCTCTCAAAAAAACCTTTAGCAATCTTCAAGATCTACTCAAGTCTTTTCTGGGCCACAAAACTTGCAAAACAATAAACACTAACAGATATGCATTTAGATTTTTATCCCCAATTTGAAAGCCAAAATTAAATGAGATCAATCAGCAAGATGAATAAGACCTCCCTACCGCCAACAGATCGGAAGACGGTTTTCGATTCGGGTTATATTCATTGTGAATGCGCCAAAAAAAACAAAAAAAAAAAATTTTGAAATTCGGTCTTTCTTGAGTTATCTTTTTTAGGAAGAAAACCACATCATAGACCCGAACGAGTCACAATAACAAAGACCCGACCGACATTAACCACCTTCTTAAAGCAAAATGATTGTCCGCGCTCTATGAAATAAAGTGCACAAAATTTGATCTATTGCATTGAAGTACGGTATTCGGACTATGACGCAATCACAGTACGGTACGTGAGGTGTGCAATGATGCAAGTACAATATGGTGTATCACTACCAAGAACTATCAACTAGTTCCACTCGAATATACAAATCACAAAAATATTTTTAAAAAAATTCTTACTGTTTGACAACAGTCACAGATAGAACACAAAGCACAACAGCGATAAAGAGAGAGGAATAAAAACGTTTATAGACAATCACAGAAAACATTAGCAAAATAGAGACACTACAAATCTATGAGAGCACTAAAGCAAATTAAAAATATCAGTTTCCTTGATTGAGAAAACTCATCCAAACCTTACATTCTTCCCCTCTTGCCCTATCACTCTTCTCGTTTATTTCGAGATCGGACCTGCTTATTTTACTTTTAGTAGATAGATCAACCCGAGCCTGAGCTCCAGCTCCAACTTCATAATCATATCCCTAAGTAATATCTACTTCACGCCTTACCACCCCTCCTCACCCAAACTGTTCAAAATTTAAAATTAGACGACAGCCTCATATCACGCTTGATCACTGCTCGAACAGCAGACCAGACCTCATCAAGTATCACCCAACAACAATCTGTCAACTCTTAGCACATCAAAAAAAACAAAAACAAACAAACAAACTATATACTAAAATAAACATATAAAATAAATGATAATTACCACCGCTTGAATCCCTTTTGCCAACAAACGAAAGTATTTACAAACTCTGTGTAGATCATAAAATTTCAATAAAAAAGAGATGGCCTTGCTTCAGAGTCAGTATCAATAATTTCTCACCTTGCCCCTCCCCCCCTCCCTCATCACCTTTCCTTTCTGAAGATTGTCCAAGAATAAAATTTCACAGGATGCATTTGAGTTTACCCGAAATATGTCCAAACTTTTCAAGGCACATAAGGAAAACACTAGATCCAGTTTTTACTGAACCGAAAAGCAGGAAAAAATTTTCAGATTCAACTTGAACGCTCAAACAGCAAACAGAAACCATGGTCGATGAAATCGGTTGCTTTTACTAGCACACATCGTCCTGTTCCAAAAAAAAAGAAGCCTCTTCTACTTCTTTCGTTCCTTAAAGTGGAGTTTTATCACTCTCTGATATAAACCATCTTAATCACTTTTCATAAAAAAAAATTCGCCACTTCTGCACTGGAATAAAATAAAAAAGGTAGAAAAAACAGCACAACATAAATGAAGTAAGACGGTGAAATAGTAATAATATTGAAAGCATAATAAAAAACAACTCGCAGAATGCACAACAGCTCAACTTAATAGCAACACACTATAAAGTACAATCTTTTGGCAATCGACCAGACCACTTTCTTCATTCGCTCATCCATGAATCCTTTCAAATACTGCGTCCTGCTTTCTTCTTAAGCATGATTTCCCATCGACGCTTTGTTTGTCTAAAAATCAATTTAATTATAAATAATAATAAACAATAAATTTAAAAAAACATATTATGAAGTGACCATATATATGTATAATTTGTATTTACATTTATATTTATACTTATATTTACATTTATATAAATAAATAAATAAATAAATTCGCTTAAATCGAAATATTACCGCTCGAAAATGATTCAAATGTTTTGTGAGACGTAACATGTAAGCAGAAAGAAATAACACAGTCAAAAATTGAGTAAATCATAAATAAACAAACAACAATGGACAAAGGGATTCCCCATTTCAAAAACTCAATAGTCTGCAACAAACTCCAGGTGCCCCCTTTCCCTCAATCACGACATTCTTAGCACTCCCCTCCTCCCCGCTTCCCCATCCTATCACATTAATAGTGAAAGACGCTTCGTTTCTTATTTCTAGTCTACCAATTCTTCCCCTTCCTCCCCTCCACAGCAGCAAACTTACAATAAAAATTTCACGGCGATACGCATTGGTTCGAGTGCAAGAAAACATTGCAGCAAACCAACCTGTACGATACCAATGATCATACCGAAGAGACCGATAGCCGACGCGAAGATCTCTATGATCAGAATCTTCACAAATAGTGCCGGATTTGCTGCGTCCGCAACTGCAGCGCCACTACCCACAATACCTGCAATCTCATAACTTTGTCGCCTTTTTCCCTATTGAAAACGCCACATCAATTTCTAAACATTGATCTCTAGATAACAAAACAAATAGTTTGAACAAAGATTATTGAAAAACTAATAAAGAATAATAATAATAAGAATTATTTCAGGAAAAATAAAAAAGCGGAGCCATTTTCAACAATGAGATTTATATATACAAAAATGAAGCACCCAACTGCAATGCAAGAGTTATGATGCTATCTTTGGAACACTTAAAAACTCATACTCACAACGTCAAACACGAATTGGACAACTACACCTGCCTGAAAGGTACTGTCTAGCACCTTAGTGAGATGGCAACTTTTACCTCTACCCGACAAATAGGCAACTAATGAACATAAGAACTTCAGGAACTGTAATTAACCTACATCATTGAATTGAATGCTGATTTATATCACCTTTACATATTGGCTGAATCAAATTGTTTCAACAATCAAACCGAACCAAATGCTGATTTTCCATCAATTCCTTCCTTCTTTCCTCCTTCCCTCCCACTCTCTCTCTCTCAAAAAAAAAAGAAAACTCGTTAGAAGTGCTCGGCATATCTATTATTCATATATAGTGTATCATAAGATGGAAATTAATCCCTCTAAAAAGCGAACGTGCATGCAAATATTACTTTGCACTGCTGCATCAGCGAGGTTGTTGTATCCACAATTCCTCTTACTGTTCCTTTCCTCTTCTCATAATAAAATCAACTAGTGACTTCACTTTCCACCTCATGGTCTTCGAGGTATCAGTTCATTTGCCTTTTATGTGTGATTAAAAATGAGTCACAAATGTCAAACAAACCAACCAACAGCAATACCGCAGACCATGTTGCTAAACCCGACTGTAAGTCCTCCACCGAAAATCATATAGCCAGCGGCCAAATTCTTTGCTATCACCGACTCACTAGCACCAGCTCGCGTAAAAGGCTATAAACGAAATTTTTAGTAACAGCAGCAAAAACCACAAAACATTTTTGCAAAGAAACAGAACAATGAAATAAAGAAATCGCGAGTGATTAGGGATGATTCGACAAAAAATTTTTTTCAGGCAGAATTGAACCCATTAATCGGAAGACCGATCTAGTACTCTACAGCTAATCCATCTATAACGCCTCCAAACTAAAAAAAAAACGATCTAATAAACTCCAAAACAATGGCATATCGTGAAGATCGCAAAAACAGCAATTATAGAGTCTTAGCAAATCCATCACTTAACGTCCCGCACAAGATCAAAACTATAATGAACAGAGTGCTTGTCACCAGTGCGTTCTCGCTGCTGTCGTATTTTGATTTGCAGGCTGTTCTGGTCGGGACGAAGCAGAGATCGATGGGTATGGAAACACGGATGAAGCGGGGATTATGGGTCCCAGGAATGAAAGCCTACTGGGCAAACTACAACAACGTTCAACATGAGCCGACAGATTAAACGAAAGCTGTGCCTGCTGTTGCAGCATAAAGCAATAAAGGAAACAAAGAGTGCTAATTGAATATTTACAGTAAAACAGATTTCAACCTGAAATTAGACGGAAGGGGGGGAAAAGGCAAATGAAAGGATCAATAGAAGATGAACTTCGCATCGCCCCCCCCCCCCCCCAAAAAAAAAGATTATTTGAAAGTAGTATACATAACACCACCTCTCCCTTTCTATTCCGGCCCTCCTCGTGTGTTAAGTAAAAGGGGCTTCGAACACAACTACATAATTTTTCCAATGAAAGTATATTTTGAAAAATAAAGCAACAATACAAAAACCTGAAGTTTGCCTATAAAGACGAACGCCATAATGATGCCAAAGATTGCGACCGCCTCGCAGAAGATAATCGAGACCAAATTTTTGGTCCGAATCCTCGGTGCCTTCACTCCTCCTCCCAGAATCGATGCACCCGTCGTGAAGATCCCCCTGCAATTTCAATCGAACGCTCATCCCCATCTTTCAAAAATATATTCAGACGTTTGCGATTTGAGATAGTTAAGCTGCGGACTATGCGCCACCGTGACGCCCACCGAATAAGAAATATTATTTCCCTTTCAAGAACGCTTACATTGCGGAAGGAATACTCGCATCCCATATATGTTCCCCAGCATAAATGACACGACACTTTCTGCAGAAATATCGCAAAATAAATTAAACCTCTGTTTGTAAGCCCTCCAAGCAATAAAGACTATCTAAAATATGAAGAACCCATCATCACTCGGTCTTATAAGGGGCATTCGATCATCACTGCTGACTATTACTACAAAAATGATGAGCAGTAACAAATATAATTTGACATTAAGCAGCAGTGATACGTCAAAACATTTGTGACCCACAGCCAATGATCTAATGTCAAAATTTCCAGTTCGGAGCGGAATATCAGGTTATATGCCAGCCTCTCTTCCTAAAATCATGCTCAACAGCCCATGCCGGAACCTTTCTTCTAATGTGGACAATACTTGAACTGAGATTGTCTGCATGCCAATCAAACGGACTAACCATTCCACCACAAAATCTCAATCGTTCTAAAAATTTTCAGTCACAGAGGGTTTAATTAAGAGGGTTTTCTGCGCTGAACCCCATTTTCGTTAGCATAATTACAAAGCGCGATTCATCTGGTTGTTGAGATTCACAACCGACATTTGAGAAAAGTGAAGGTTTTGCGCCTGCTCACACATCTAAATCAGTTCGCTAAGAAAAAAAGTTCTGGAAATGGCAACTTCCCAAAACACTTGTCAATCACAAGTGATAAATTAACAAAGAAGACACAAGAAGATATTGAGGAGGATTGGGAGGGATAAGTATCAAAAACCCAAAACAACATCTATATGGCAAACCATCTAATAAATAAAGCAAAAGAACCACTCACCACCCAGCACCGATGACCGATAGCGAAAGCGATGATCCGATGCCAAGCGCTGACCACATATGTGGTGAGGTATCCGTAAGCAGCCATGCGATATCGTAACGAGCCCCCTGGCCAGATAGCATGAAGAAGAAAACTTAAAAAACACAACTTTAGCCACTTCCTTAGCACATCTGTTCAGCTTTTTTATAATAAAGACCCCGGAGCCTTGATGTATGATATCGTTCAATCCGTTAAATAAAACATGGTACGGGAGAAAGGGGGATGACATAAGAAGCATGCATAGTAAAGAAGTGAGAGAAGGCGAAGGAGGTGAAAGGACGCGCAGTGAGGGAGATGGGAGGGAAGGGGCGGGAGAAAGTGCGATCAGTAGCCATGTTTATGCGAAGAAGGACACTGAGGACATTAACGGCATTTTAGTAGAAGTGGAAAACAAAAAATGGGAAATTCTTTCTAACTGCTATCTTATATGGAACCCAAATCCCACTAGTAAACACAAAGACTCAGCAATAGCCATGAAATCAAGGTGAACACCATCCATTCTGCATCGCTGTCAATTTCTTTTCTGCCTTATATCATTTTCGATGTCTGTTTTTAAAAACAATAACTAGCAGATGTCTAATAATTCTTTAGATCGGATCGGCAACTCGAATACCATCAAAATAACCCTCATCTAACACCGCATTAAACAACTAAGTAAATAGCGATTGTTCATTTTTATATTTCTGCGACGTTCGCTGGCAATGGAAAACATTTCCTTCTTTAAGAAAAGTGACGATTTCAAACTTTTGTTTTCCTCTCATCGTTCCATTCCCTTCTTTAACAAAATAAAAGAATGACTTAATGCCCGATCATTCAACTACGAACCTTTCAGCACAACAATCTTGCTTTTCTTCATATTTAAAGGGAACTGTCTCGAAAATGAGGCAAGCAATAAGTTTCCAATAACCACTCTTCCCTTTGGACTCTTCCCCCCCCCCCCCCTTGCTTTGAAAAAAATGTACAGAAAACTATATCCGCAATAAACATGGGTGAATCTGCGATAGCATGCCATCAAAACTGTGTCACGTGATTGAACTATGGGAAGGGTGCCTGTGGGAAACTGTTTCTTTTCTTTTTAGCTTCACCTTCACTATTCCTCTCTTATTTCCCCTTTATAATTTTCAACTTCACTAGAAGTGCAACCTGAGGTTGACCTTAACTGGACCAGAGCAGAAGACGTCAACCTCACCTCTAATGGTATCGCGCTTTCATCACCTACTATAAAGACTGAAGACTTACTTGTTCCTATGAAGATAAATGTGCCAATTGCCGTCACCGCATAGCAAGTTTTCAACATCGGTGAAGCGGCCATTTTTTAGTTCCTTCGTTCAAGTTCGAGTTCGCTTCTAATCTAAGCAGGAAAAAAACTCCACTGCCTATATCAACAGTCAACCGATAACAAAAGTAAATCCGCAATTAATGAACGTAACAACACAACTACCTAATATATAACCAATTGTTATAGAATATGAGTTCAACAAGGTCAACAGCAGGACCTTTACTATAGATGTATCATCTCAAGAAGGTCGAGCGTAAAACCTTTACTACAGATGTATGATCTCAAGAAGGTCGAGAGCAAGACCTTTACTATAAACATGTGGCCTCAAAAGGTCCAGAGCAGGACCCTTTTATAATAGATGTATGACCTGAACAAGGTCGACAGCAAGACCTAACATTATTCCTCATTAATATAGTAACATGACCGAATAAGAAATGAGTACGAGAAATAAGACGCTAGTATTGAAGGTAATCTTCAAAGTGTGATATAAAGCAAAGCATCGTGTTCTTGCACTGGAGTCATAAACGATAAACTGAAATCATAGAGAGCTGTTGTCCGTCAAATCTGCAACAGATAACGGAGATCTCAAGGAAAAAAGACGAGACTGCGAGTTACGATGAAAACAAGACCAAGTCAAAGATAAATCAGTGTTGCTTCTTCGTTGAAACACAAACGTATAGCATATACACAAGTGATAAGATACGATAACGAAGTGACAAGATGCGTTGAAGTTATGCTCTATCACATCAAGCATACAACTAGAAATGCGAAAAATTCTATCAATATACACTAAAAAGGAAAGGTGGGTAATGAGTGGAAGACGATAGCAAAATGGAAGGGAGAGGGGATGCGGGCGGAAATAGTATCAGTTTCAGGTCCATAGCAAACTTTGTGTGTGGGGTGGGGGGGGGGGGGAGGAGGTTCTATGGTTTGCCGGACTCAGAAATGTTATCTTTATGGATGGGAAACAAATTCTACTCAAAAATGATTTCTTTACGTTTACAGTATTTATTCGTCTACAGTTTCCACAGAACATTCAAAAAGTTGGAAAGTTTCCAGCAGGCGCCATATGCAGAGTCGATTCAAAAAATATTTTTCCCGAAGTTTTCAAATTTTCTAAAGATGAAAAGTTTTGAGCCTAAACATCTGTGAGGAAAACGATATTTAAGAAGTTATAGATAACCTGTAATTTCATCAGAATCTACCTCACAATCTAGACAGTTAAAGAAGGCGTTTACTTTTGGTGAGCTAAAGCAAATAAGCATCGATTGGACATCGAATCGGCAACAGTATCCGAAAAAGTGACTAGACCACCCGTTGCGAAAAAAAGCAATTTCCGCCACGATAGGAATCTGATCCTATTCGATCACGTCAACAACAGTAACTCCAACCATTCATATATTTGAGGTTCTACTTCACATACCCGAACAAACATGGGTTAGATCACATGTAATCATTCCAACAAACAATCTGCGATACCAGAGTCTATTCCACAATCCCACACCAACAATAATTTTTAAAACTCGGCTGCTCATATAGTTATTATTTTCTTTAACGCCCCCTTCTTTTGCGGAGTGGGGCGTTAAATCCTTAAGCATCGCGATGTCTGAGCGTGCCTGTACGTCTGGCACCTTCAACACGTAAGCCAAAAAAGACCTCAACGAAAGCTCATATAAGTACATACTAAACTGTCAAACAAGCCGTATGCCGAATCTATTTCGCATTGATTGGGATGCAGGAAATTTACTGAACTTTAAATATTATGTCAGGTTTGTTTATGCAAATTCCATACATCAAATACGACCGGAAAAGTGAAGATTTCTGGATTGTAATAACTGTAAGCACAAATTTCCATAAACGACTGGCATTATGGGAAAACTTAAGGTAACGCATTTTAGGTATTTCTATAGTCAACTGGCATAAGCGACATAGATCTAAAAAGCACACAGTAAGCAGCAGAGATGAAAAAAGCGCATATCGCTAAAGCTTTTCAGACATGTTCATTCCGTTGCTAATGGACTGTGCGCAACAAAAAGAAACATTTTTCCATATGACACATACTTTACTAAATTATAGAAAATCCGAAAAATTGGTTTGGAAAAAAGAGCGAACGAATTAATAAAATGACGAAAACTGAAAAAAAAAACTTCAAAAAATAGATAGGAAAATTTTCACAGCAAACACCCTTCACCGCATTTACAAAAAAAGAACAGCGCAAAGCTTAAATTACATATGGTTTTCGCTCTTTTCAATTCGATCTTTTACGCATACACTTCCACGCACACTTTTCATTACACGCAATGCAGCCTCGCATATTGCAGCACAAAAACAAATTTATCTATGCGATTCGAAGAGGCGTAATCAAGCGATCATGACGGGAGTTCGATTTTGATGACAATTTCAACGATCAGTGGGGCATCAGGTAATATCCGCTCACAATAAAGAGCACTCTTCGGAATGGTGCCCACTCAAATCACTTGTGAAAGCTTGTGCTGAATATTCCACCATTCTGTTGTTCGTCAAATGTGTGCAGCATTTTCCTAAATTCGAAGGGGAGAAGGGTGAGGGGGGGGGGGAGAGGGCGGGAAGGGTGCTGAATTCATGCCAACAATTCACTCCGTGGGATTCTTTTAAAACCCCCGTCAGGCAATGGACTAGAACGTCCGTTATGCCAATAACGCGTTTCGTTAATTAGAAAAAATTCAAAGGAGACAACGTATCAAACACCTATTACAGTAGAAGTTATAAGTTGCATCCCAAGTCCCGCTATCCAATAATAAATACGATTTGACAGCATTGTTGAACAAACTGCAGACACTACGATCAACGCAGTATACAGTACCACTTTTCCCTGATGACGTGATAACGATAGAACAAACGTTCCGATTATTTAGAAGACAAATAAATATGGAAAATACACCCATCATAAATAACCTTTCATTTAAGCGGGAACAATTAACTAAAAGCACAACGGCACGGAGTTAATGAATATAGAAATTAAGCAAAAATAATTCGAAAGAGTTGAAAAATTTCCAACGGAATTTTTTTTACCACTCGTCGATTTCCCCTACAGTTTTAATTTATTCAGTAAAATTACTTTTAGAAAAAACTTTAATTTTCTCAATTCAGTAGAAAACTAGATTCATTGTGGAAAATATTCCAATAGGTAATAAGGAAACGATGAAATTTATGCTAATTTTATAGTAAATAGGGATTCTCTCAAATGAGATCAACACATTCAAAATGGATGAGGTGAAGAGATTTAAGAAGATCCATTGGTAATGTTCGTTTCATGGAATTCATTCACTTCAAAATGCCACACGAAATAGTAACCATAAAAATAGCTTTTCAAACAAGAGATAGGCATTACACTGCAAGGAGTAGTCTCTAAAAGTGGGCACCGATTTTTGATCAAAGAGGGGGGGAGGCGAGAAATGACCGAGTCATTGAGGATTATCCAGATAGTTCCTGATATTTTAAAATAAACGTCTGAACCACCAAGTGCGTTAATCCCTAGTAAACTATACTAATATCATCAATTTTTAAAAGCATCTTGAACAACGACAAATAATTCTACAAATCTATATACTACGCATAATTTTGAGATTTGTATATCTTCGTATATAAACAAATTTTGAGATTTATATAATATACATTTATATAATATAATATTCCAAGTTCTTAACGAAACGCGAATAAATTACATCACAAATGACGGTTGTATGCAACAATAAATGCTCTGAGATACACAACAAAATCTAATTCGACGAGAAACGCGTCGTTAAAGGTCGATGTTGGTAAACATCGCCTAACTACTCCTAGAAACCACCAGTCGGTAGTGCTGGTATAGCACCTAATGACTCCACTTCTTGAAACCACCACTCGGTAGCGCTAGTATAGCGTCTAATGACTCCACTTCGATAAATGAACTGCTGAATGCCCAAAAACAATCTATCAGAATGCACGAGGGCGTAGATAAAAAGCAGTTTTGGCGTCGAATGACTCCTAGAGGTCACTATTAGGGAGCTGGCATAGAGCCCAATGACCCCTGCTGAATAGTGAAATATTGATCTACTCGAACATCACCTATCAGAACGCATAAGGAGGCACAATCAACAACTAAACACGTTAGAGAATGCAAGCACATGAAAATGTACAAAATTTTACGACTGTACACTGTCCTTGAAATGAATCATTCTAAATCCACAATGTGCAGTCGATTCAAAGAATGCACTCAAAATTAAATGTCAACATTTCCATAGCAGAAACGAGTGTACTGTTGCCGCAGTATTACTACAGCAAAATGCATGCTTTTTGGTTTCACTGGGGTAATGTGCAACAAGGTTACGGTATAGCAAACTATTCTCATAAAAAATATGGATGTTGGTGGTATATTGATGTTGCGCTTTCGACGAATACTTTATGATGGGTATTAAGCACACTAAGAGGAAGGTGAAAGGGTAGTTGCAGTTCCACTGAGAGGTTCTTGGCGGGAAGTTTGAATTTGTGCTCTAGTATACCTATTAGTGCTCCAGTATACCTATTAGTTCTACAAGTTTTGATCATTTGGCAATTTTATGCTTTTCAGTAATTTGCCACCACTATGCGGCTGATACCATTTTCTGAGGCTTTTAAAACACCGTAGATTCATTCGCTTCCGAAGAGAAAGCTTTACCTATGTTATCCTACGGATTCTTGTCGCTTGTTTTGGGAGGCAGGAGGAAGGGAGAGACCAATTCATTGTATACATGAGAACAGGAGAGAAGGGAAGCGAGGAAGTGAGAACCCTTTTATTGAAGGGGTTATCACGAAATTTTCAGGAAATTTCAAAACACGTAGAATTCGAAAAGTGTTTGCTTAGAGGGATTGACGTCTATTGAATATCGGTTTCAAATTGTCTATATATCGCCGGAAGTTGGTCATAACAATGAATACAATAGAGCAATAGAAAATAGTGGGGATAGGTGTATGTTAGTTCTAATTGAGTGACTACATCTACCTTAAATTTTCGATGACACTCTATGGCATTTTGAGGTGCACCCTCCTAAATTCTATTAATTTTCTTCGAATTCTTTCTTTTTTTTTTTGGATTTAGCAGTTCAAGGTTTCCAATTTAAAAAAAAAAGTTGTTTTTCTGAAAGAAAAATGAATTCTGAAGAGAACCATTTTCTGGAAAACATTTATCCTTATCTTCGATTTGTTGAACATTTTCAACGATCCCATGTTAATCTTTTGATCAGTGAACAATCGTTTAAATGGCTCTTAAAATAGTATCGTTGAGATGTTCTCACATAAAATTTAACGCTCGTTTATTCGCTTCTTTCTCTTCCTATATTTCAATGGATTCCTTGAGATTCATTTTTGCTTCAGTATGTTAGTGACGCCATTGATTCTAAGGTTCATCACTCTTCCATTACATCTTCACTTATAATAATAACCAACTAAGATATAAGAAAAATAGCGTCAGTAGTATATGTTAGTGACAGCCAGTGCGAATTCTTATGATAACCCTATTGTGACAAGTGCCCTATTTGATTACACTTTATGGACCAAAATGATATGATAAGAGATTTTATTCGATGTTGTCACTTCTTTATCATACGACATGTTTATTTGCCGACATTTATTCGTTCTTCTTTGCTTTGCAACATGTCTTTTCTATATTAAAAGAAGACCACATAGGTAAATAATTAATCAAAATTACCGCTTGAAATACCGATAGGATCATTCTCCAAGTTTGCTTTTTCGAAAGTAACACATAAAATTCCCAATACATTTCCAGTGATAACTCAAGATATATCATTGCAATTACTTAATAAATTTTGCATCGTGTTGTTCTACTATTTTCTCAAAAATGTTCATTAAATACATAACAACACGAATGATCTTTCATGCAGCAGTACCTGCAGGATACCAATACTGTTCCATTCTGTACCTGTAGGATCTTCAAATACTATCGTGTTTTCCAATACTGCTCTGTTCGTACCTGCAGGATCTTCTAAATACTGCCAATGTTTCCGTTTACAAATTCTTGCACCGCAAGTGTCAATGAGGAAGTGAATTGTAGTGCAAAAATAGTTGAAATGTACGCTAGGTAGGCAGGCTACCGTGGATGTGTTTTTGTCTGTGTTCGTGTGTCCGTATGCCTGCGTATCGATTGGACTTATTGCAGTTTTAAGATCGTCTGTATGTCTGTGTAGTCGGCACTTTCAATCCACTATCTGCTGCAGACAGAGCTACAAAATTTGGTGGATGTTACTTAGAGTCTAAGTGAGGTGCTACACACCTAATTAAAAGTCAACTCATCAACCACTGAAATGAGTTGCAGACAGTTACAGACCAAATTGCAAACACTTGAATAGAAGTGCAATTTAGTGTGCATTTCGTACAGGTGAGTTGCATTCTTCTGCAGCTGAGTCCACAGAGAAGAAAATCTTTTTAGCTGAGTTACATGAACAGTTAGATCAATTAGTGAAAACATGAATATGTCACCGTGCGTGTCGTATAGCTTTTGCCAAAGTGAGCGACGTGATTGCGGAAGTGCTCCGACATTTGCTCCGACATCCTTGGCAACTGCTTTTTCCTCGCGACGGAAATGCGATTTTTCTATACTTATCTGCAATTATGATCATGAAAACGTGGTGCTTTTTTTCTTCATGAGAACAAAAGTTCCGGAAATTTTCCAAAATTAATCCACGCTATTCGTGGATCAAAAATTTGAAAAATTCCCAAATCTATTTCATAACTCAAATCATCATTTTTTTCAACACACATAAGATCGAAGCGGATACGAAAATACTATTGGATATAGAGTGATAAAACTATATGCCAACTTACATCGGATAAATCAAACATACCATCAATTAAACGACAAAAAATTCGCTTTTTTTTTCAACGTAAAATTTGACGAATCAAAAAAGAGTTTTCTAATATTGATTATTCGATTTCATATAGAAGCGATTTTTTATATGAACATCCAGCTTTCATCAGAAATGTAACAATTTTTCAGAGCGAACAACCTTTAGAATGTTAAAAATTTGAATACAAACAGCAAATAAATATGCTACATCTCACCTCTGGCAAAGTTTCCCTCCTGACCAGAATACATCGATTTGTCTTCCCACCCAACCCATAGTGCCTTCATGCATAGTCGGAATACCTGAAACTTAAGATCTTTTCAAAAATGCATCCTGTCGAACTTAAGAAAAAGCTCTCAAACCGGTGCCCCGAGGTACATCATCACGAAATTTGATAAACGAAGTCATTTGCTAGCTCGAGGCCCAGCTTCCTTCCGCCGAAGTTGATTTGAAGGCCACGGAATTTGGTTCAGAATCCAAAGCCCCTCTTCAGCGAATCTGGTTGGAAGGATAGAGGCTACTTCAAAGGTGATGATCATGCGCTTGATGATGTTTATATGGTCAGTTCTACACGCTTCGGATGGCCTTAAGATTCTTATCTATCAAACGGCACTCAGTCGAAGCCATCTTATCTATTCAGGCTCATTAGTGGATATTTTGGCCGACGCTGGACACGAAGTGGTTAGCAAGTATACATCTTTCCAACGCTTTCATGGTTTTAAATCGTCTCAAAAACTTGGACGGGAATTTGAACTTGCAACTATTTTCTCGTATCTCAAATAAAAGACGATAAATATGATCCGAAGAGATGGAAATGAACAAATTCCGACCAATAAAGGGAAAGATTAAAATTCGATCAATAAATGCACGTTAACTTAATGTGGTGCTACCTTTATTGAAACGGAATGAATCGATTATGCAGAATATAAATGATGTATTGCTGCACTAAGGTATTTCCCTACATCAGTGTTCAAAGCTTGTTTATTTAGCATGAACTAATTGCCAATTGGAATCCCACAATTGTGGAAAATGGAACAAAGAAAGCGACTTCGTTGCATCGATTCACACTCTCAAAAACGAGTTCGTGGTTGAAAATCAACCACTTCAATGAGCCATTCACGGTATTAACTCAGTGTTTATTAAATATGACCAAGTCAAGCATAAAATCGATTTTTTTCGCTACCAATCTATTTCTGGCATTATCTGATTTATCGTCATTATCCATTCACGACTTCCCTTATACTTCACCGAGAGTGAAACTTTTCTCACCATTTCCATATAAAAGTGGTTTCCGGCCACCGCAATTTCCGATACAACAGGTAGATAAGGCTAACAGACTCTCAAACTAGATAGGGCTACCAGACTCTCAAAGTCGATCGGGCCATCACAGTCCCAAAGTAGATAGGGCTACCAGACTCTCGAAGTAGATAGGGCTACCAGACTCTCAAAGTGGGTAGGGATATCAGACTCTCAAAGTAGAGAGGGATACCAGACTCCCAAAGAGATAGGGATACCAGACCCCAAAGTAGATAGGGCTAGCAGACTCCCAAAGTAGGTAGGGCTACAAGACTCTCAAGAGTGATATCAGACTCTCAACGTAGATAGGGCTGGCAGACTCCCAAAGTAGATAGGGCTAGCAGACTCCCAAAGTTGATAGGGCTACAAGACTTTCAAAGTAGATGGGGCTACCAGACTCTCAAAGAGGGTAGGGATATCAGATTCTCAAAGTAGATAGGGATACCAGACTCCCAAAGTAGATAGAGATACCAGACTCTCAAAGTGGGTAGGGACATCAGACTCTCAAAGAAGATATACGATATGAGACTGTCAAAGTAGATAGGGCTACCAGACTCTCAAGAGGGATAACAGACTCTCAAAGCAGACAGGGCCACCAGATTCTCAAGGCAGACTGGGCTACCAGACTCTCAAAGTGGGTAGAGATATCAGATTCTCAAAGCAGATAGGGCTACCAGACTCCCAAAGTAGATACGATATCATACTCTCAAAGTAGATAGAGATACCAGACTCTCAAAGTAGATAGGGATATCACACTCTCAAAGCTGGTAGGGATATCAGATTCTCAAAGTAGATAGGGATATCAGACTCTCAAAATAGATAGGGCTACCAGACTCTCAATGTAGATAGGGCTAACAGACTCTCAAATAGATAGAGCTACCAGACTCTCAAAGTAGACAGGGATACCAGACTCTCAAAGTCGATCGGGCTACCACAGTCCCAAAGTAGATGGGGCTACCAGACTCTCAATGTAGATAGGGCTAACAGACTCTCAAAGTAGATAGGGCTACCAGACTCTCAAAGTGGGTGGGGGGATATCAGACTCTCAAAGTAGTAGGGCTACCCCAGACTCTCAAAGTAGATAGAGCTACCAGACTCCCAAACTAGATAGAGATATCAGACTCCCAAAGTGGATAGGGCTACCAGACTCTCAAAGAGGGTAGGGATATCAGACCCTCAAAGTAGAGAGGGATACCAGACTCCCAAAGAGATAGGGATACCAGACCCCAAAGTAGATAGGGCTACCAGACTCTCAAAGTGGGTAGGGGGGATATCAGACTCTCAAAGTAGATAGGAATATCAGACTCCCAAAGTAGATAGGGCTAGCAGACTCCCAAAGTTGATAGGGCTACAAGACTCTCAAGAGGGATATCAGACTCTCAACGTAGATAGGGCAGGCAGACTCTCAAAGTAGATAGGGATACCAGACTCCCAAAGAGATAGGGATACCAGACCCCAAAGTAGATAGGGCTAGCAGACTCCCAAAGTAGGTAGGTCTAGCAGACTCCCAAAGTTGATAGGGCTACAAGACTTTCAAAGTAGATGGGGCTACCAGACTCTCAAAGAGGGTAGGGATATCAGATTCTCAAAGTAGATAGGGATACCAGACTCCCAAAGTAGATAGAGATACCAGACTCTCAAAGTGGGTAGGGACATCAGACTCTCAAAGAAGATATACGATATGAGACTCTCAAAGTAGATAGGGCTACCAGACTCTCAAGAGGGATAACAGACTCTCAAAGCAGACAGGGCCACCAGATTCTCAAGGCAGACTGGGCTACCAGACTCTCAAAGTGGGTAGAGATATCAGATTCTCAAAGCAGATAGGGCTACCAGACTCCCAAAGTAGATACGATATCATACTCTCAAAGTAGATAGAGATACCAGATTCTCAAAGTAGATAGGGATATCACACTCTCAAAGCTGGTAGGGATATCAGATTCTCAAAGTAGATAGGGATATCAGACTCTCAAAATAGATAGGGCTACCAGACTCTCAATGTAGATAGGGCTAACAGACTCTCAAATAGATAGAGCTACCAGACTCTCAAAGTAGACAGGGATACCAGACTCTCAAAGTCGATCGGGCTACCACAGTCCCAAAGTAGATGGGGCTACCAGACTCTCAATGTAGATAGGGCTAACAGACTCTCAAAGTAGATAGGGCTACCAGACTCTCAAAGTGGGTGGGGGGATATCAGACTCTCAAAGTAGTAGGGCTACCCCAGACTCTCAAAGTAGATAGAGCTACCAGACTCCCAAACTAGATAGAGATATCAGACTCCCAAAGTGGATAGGGCTACCAGACTCTCAAAGAGGGTAGGGATATCAGACCCTCAAAGTAGAGAGGGATACCAGACTCCCAAAGAGATAGGGATACCAGACCCCAAAGTAGATAGGGCTACCAGACTCTCAAAGTGGGTAGGGGGGATATCAGACTCTCAAAGTAGATAGGAATATCAGACTCCCAAAGTAGATAGGGCTAGCAGACTCCCAAAGTTGATAGGGCTACAAGACTCTCAAGAGGGATATCAGACTCTCAACGTAGATAGGGCAGGCAGACTCTCAAAGTAGATAGGGATACCAGACTCCCAAAGAGATAGGGATACCAGACCCCAAAGTAGATAGGGCTAGCAGACTCCCAAAGTAGGTAGGGCTACAAGACTCTCAAGAGGGATATCAGACTCTCAACGTAGATAGGGCTGGCAGACTCCCAAAGTAGATAGGTCTAGCAGACTCCCAAAGTTGATAGGGCTACAAGACTTTCAAAGTAGATGGGGCTACCAGACTCTCAAAGAGGGTAGGGATATCAGATTCTCAAAGTAGATAGGGATACCAGACTCCCAAAGTAGATAGAGATACCAGACTCTCAAAGTGGGTAGGGACATCAGACTCTCAAAGAAGATATACGATATGAGACTCTCAAAGTAGATAGGGCTACCAGACTCTCAAGAGGGATAACAGACTCTCAAAGCAGACAGGGCCACCAGATTCTCAAGGCAGACTGGGCTACCAGACTCTCAAAGTGGGTAGAGATATCAGATTCTCAAAGCAGATAGGGCTACCAGACTCCCAAAGTAGATACGATATCATACTCTCAAAGTAGATAGAGATACCAGACTCTCAAAGTAGATAGGGATATCACACTCTCAAAGCTGGTAGGGATATCAGATTCTCAAAGTAGATAGGGATATCAGACTCTCAAAATAGATAGGGCTACCAGACTCTCAATGTAGATAGGGCTAACAGACTCTCAAATAGATAGAGCTACCAGACTCTCAAAGTAGACAGGGATACCAGACTCTCAAAGTCGATCGGGCTACCACAGTCCCAAAGTAGATAGGGCTACCAGACTCTCAATGTAGATAGGGCTAACAGACTCTCAAAGTAGATAGGGCTACCAAACTCTCAAAGTGGGTGGGGGGATATCAGACTCTCAAAGTAGTAAAGCTACCCCAGACTCTCAAAGTAGATAGAGCTACCAGACTCCCAAACTAGATAGAGATATCAGACTCCCAAAGTGGATAGGGCTACCAGACTCTCAAAGAGGGTAGGGATATCAGACCCTCAAAGTAGATAGGGCTACCAGACTCTCAAAGTGGGTAGGGGGGATATCAGACTCTCAAAGTAGATAGGAATATCAGACTCCCAAAGTAGATAGGGCTAGCAGACTCCCAAAGTTGATAGGGCTACAAGACTCTCAAGAGGGATATCAGACTCTCAACGTAGATAGGGCAGGCAGACTCCCAAAGTAGATAGGGCTAGCAGACTCCCAAAGTTGATAGGGCTACAAGACTTTCAAAGTAGATGGGGCTACCAGACTCTCAAAGAGGGTAGGGATATCAGATTCTCAAAGTAGATAGGGATACCAGACTCCCAAAGTAGATAGAGATACCAGACTCTCAAAGTGGGTAGGGACATCAGACTCTCAAAGAAGATATACGATATGAGACTCTCAAAGTAGATAGGGCTACCAGACTCTCAAGAGGGATATCAGACTCTCAAAGCAGATAGGGCCACCAGATTCTCAAGGCAGACTGGGCTACCAGACTCTCAAAGTGGGTAGAGATATCAGATTCTCAAAGCAGATAAGGCTACCAGACTCCCAAAGTAGATACGATATCATACTCTCAAAGTAGATAGAGATACCAGACTCTCAAAGTAGATAGGGATATCACACTCCCAAAGCTGGTAGGGATATCAGACTCCCAAAGTAGATACGATATCATACTCTCAAAGTAGATAGAGATACCAGACCCTCAAAGCTGGTAGGGATATCAGACTCTCAAAGTAGATAGGGATATCAGACTCTCAAAATAGATAGGGCTACCAGACTCTCAATGTAGATAGGGCTAACAGACTCTCAAAGTAGATAGGGCTACCAGACTCTCAAAGTAGATCGGGCTACCAGACTCTCAAAGTAGATAGGGATGCCAGACTCTCAAAGTAGATAGAGCTACCAGACTCCCAAATAGATAGAGCTACCAGACTCTCAAAGTAGATAGGGCTAGCAGACTCCCAAAGTAGATAGGGATACCAGACTTTCGAAGTAGATAGGGGTATCAGACTCTCAAAGTGGGTAGGGATATCAGATTCTCAAAGTAGATAGGGATACCAGACTCCCAAAGTAGATAGGGATATCATACTCCCAAAGTGGGTAGGGATATCAGACTCTCAAAGTAGATAGGGATACCATATTCCCGAAGTAGATAGGGCTACCAGACTCTCAAAGTAGATACGATATCAGACTCTCAAGGTAGATAGAGATACCAGACTCTCAAAGTAGATAGGGATATCATACTCTCAAAGTGGGTAGGGATATCAGACTCTCAAAGTAGATAGGGATACCATACTCCCAAAGTAGATAGGGCTAGCAGACTCCCAAAGTGGATAGGAGGCTACCAGACTCTCAAAGTAGATAGGGATGCCAGACTCTCAAAGTAGATAGAGCTACCAGACTCCCAAATAGATAGAACTACCAGACTCTCAAAGTAGATAGGGAAACCAGACTCTCAAAGTAGTCAGGAGTATCAGACTATCAACTGCCCAAGTGAATTCATTGGACTGACAAATGTAATGTACCTAGGCGAATGTGATCAACTATCATATGGATTCAAGAGAGGCCGCATTACACTGGCAAACAGTCGCCGAATTCTGCGAAGGTATGGATCTATTTTGGTTGTGGTTCTGCATAATTTAGTCACCGTTTCTCTTTTCTCTTATGGAAAACATTTTTTTAAATGTTATTTATAAAACCAATCCAGAATATTTATTCAGAGGTCCTATTGTGAAAACGAAATATCAATAGATTTTGTTATACCTTATCCTCACTAGATGGTGCTTCAATTGATTTATAAATTATTGCACAAACCGGCCATTGGTCACTCTAACACATACAATCAGGCTCCATAATGATCTGCACCTAGATGATTCAATACAGGTTTTACTAACTATTATCAAACATCGCCTTGGAACAGTTCGGTCTTTTCATATTCTTTCAGTGCTAAGCACCGGGGAGGGGGCTGGGGGAAGGGGAAGAGGCATTCCTTCCAGTCGAAATCGCCATCTTTCCTCTCAGTTGGAACTTTTCTTGTACGAGTGTCTGACGTGCATAATTCTCTCATTCTAAATTTCGCGCCCTCAACAACACTGCTTGTATCTTTCGTTTTCGCAATCACACCCTTTAAGCTTGGCGTAGTGCCATCAAGTTTCGTAAGTTGAAGTGAAAAAATCGAACAGTTGTTTCATAATGGCAAATTCATTGCTAAATTTTGAACGCTCAATAGGTTGATCAGTAAACATTAGCCCTTCAATATCCACTGCTGTGCGTTGTGCTGGCACTAAAATACTTCAAAAGGAGGAAATAAATGAATGCGAAAATACACATGTGATCGCGGGAAAGTGGGAAGAACTACGGAGTCGAAGGTGAAGAAATACTCATCAGCGACACCGGAATCAGAGGTGTATAATAATTCATTTACACGACTAAATCAAATCGACCACTCGACTACCTTTAATCGAGCATTTGAATGCCTTTTTGGGTCAGAAAAACCCGAAATAATATGTAACTGAACTTACGGATGAGCTTCAACCTGGAGTCGCTCATCACTGGTCGGGATATTCAGTATCACTTTCGCGCTAATAAACGATATATTGATGTTTGATGTCGGCTATCCATCCGAAATGTGTGTGCAGACGAAGTCCGTATCATGTGCTGAAACTTCAATGATCTGAACAGGATTTAATAGGCACCACTTTAGAAATGCTAAGTGACGAGAGCCTAATGTCGTGGTTACGAGATTCGAATTTCGATGCGGTCGTCTCTACAACTTACGATTTCTGTGCATTCGGTCTGTTTCATATGGCTGCAATTAAACCCGTATTGGGTTTTCTTGCAACACCACTTTCCGACATTGTCCTCTACGTATTGGGAATAAGTAATCCAGCAAGCTATACACAAGGTAAACCCGGCTATTCACTAAGTTTTTATTAAAGTATTTGAATGCGCATTAAACGATTATGGGTAATGATGATCGATACCGGTAACTCTATCAAATATACCACCTCCTTATATAAACATAGCAATTTGATCGCATGCTTTGCTCCAGATTCTTACAAATTATGCTATACTTTGCGTGGTTCTAACCTATTTTTTCAAAATCACGCGATACCTTACTGTCGGTAAGATATAGCATATGTCAATTTTGATAAAACTTGAAGCGGTAAATTAGCAAAATAAGGTGACGGCTGTCAGTTTGGTGTTTCTTCGCTGATCGGATATTACGATAGGTCGGTTGAATTTCTATAGAAGTTGATAGAAACTTCATGTCCATTTGCTAGCCATCATGGAAAGACTCATGTTATGCTATATTATGTTGCGCCTATATTTTGCTGATCTGGCAAACGACTAAATGATCCTAACTAAATGTGTAAGCTGATTTGAGTAGGATTTATGCAAACTGAATTGAATAGGATTTGCTTCTGTCTACTTATAGGGGAACGTATATGTGCAATATTTTTTTAAGATCATTTAGTACCTAATAATCACCTAGCAAATTAACTAGTGAATTTGATATCTGGTACCTAGCAATTACCCCAGTAAATTTCGTACCTAGAACATAACAATTATCTAGTAAATTTGATACCTGGTACCTAGTAGATACTTATTAAATTTGATATCTAGAACCTAGTAATTATCTAGTAAATTCGGTACCTAGAACCTAGTAGGTACCTACTAAATTTGATAGCTAGAACCGAGTAATTACCTATTAAATATGACACCTAGAACCTAGTAGTTAACTGGGAAACTTGATGCCTAATACCTAGTAACCACCTAGTAAATTTGACACCTGGAACCTCGTGACTATCTGACAAATTTGATACCTAGTACCTAGTAGATACCTGTCAGATTTGATACCTAGAACTAGTAATTATCAGTAAATTTGATGCCTACCTACCAAGTAATTAGTGCACCTTCGCCAAGCAAATATTCAGCAACGCATAAAAGTGGAAGCTCTTATGAAGTAAAAGTAGAGACGATAACTGCAAAACTGAAAAAGCAATTCATACAATTCGACTCTTTTTTTACAGATTCATTTTATCCATCAGGCAATGGTGACGAAATGAATTTCTTACAACGCGCTTACAATCTTTATATTCGAACGTTGATGCAGCATATCTATATTCCTCGCTTTATTGCAATGCAGGTGGTCGATTTTGTTTGAAAGCTGATAGTCTACCATGACCAGTTTAATGGAGTAGCCAGGTAAGACGGCTCTAGTGTTAAATAAGAGTGCCTACAACTGTCTCATACTTAGGGAAACTTTTCGGGAAATAGTGCAAGAAATGAGGAGAATTTTTTTACATCCTTAAAGTTCCAGCTTGAGTGGGGGAGAAAGAGGAGTAGAGAACAGCGTCTTTAACAGCAGCTTCAGAAGGGATTCGTTTCGCCTGCCCTCCCCCCTCCCCTTTTCGTCAATAACGGTAGTACTGCCCTCCCTCTCCCCGGTGACAAAAGTGCCTACATACTCATTTTTATACTTGTACCCAGAGGCATCAAGCTCTATCAACGAAATGCACTAATTAAATCTTAATTGAAAATCACATTTTTCAGCAAATTACGATTAATAAACATCAGGAATATTTGAAACATCTTACAATTTTCTTTCAATCGCGCTCCTCTAAATTATCTTTTCTGCTTAGATTTTATCATTATGGAAGAAGATCCCTCCATTCAAAATTGGACTGGTAGCGCCAAAGATTACTCTATGGGAAGGACGTTGTCTAATTGATCTCTACATATATTTTCGGCAGATGTAGGTTCTTATTTCAATGCAATTGTTGTGCATGAGGGAAAAAAACAGCACAAAAATTTTCACAAATCTTAGAATTTTTATATGAATAGTTATTATCATATTTGAAAATTTACGAATAGAAAAAATTTTCCCCAGCTTTTAAGAAATCTTCTAAGCTTTATTCAATGAGAGAATGGATTTCCAGAATAAAAGTGAAAAAATTCTGGAAAAACTTTGGAAACGTCTATAAAGGAGTTTGGAGAAAAAGAACGAAAATTCTGTATTCAAAGATCCGCTATATCGGCACATAAACATTAAAATGGCTATGTGCCGATATAGCGGAAATTTACAAGCATCTCTTCACTTCAGGACGAAATTTTTCACAAAAAATTCGGGATGGAAATGCCATCATTGCAAACGCTCTTCGCACAAATGAGTTACTTATTCGTGAATGCGAATGAGATAATCGACTATCCTCGTCCAATATCACATAAAATTGTTTTTATTGGAGGTATTGCGAGCAATGAGAGCGAACAACTTCCTCAGGTTCTAATTTCAATCAACATATCACCAATCTTTCACGCAAATCCACTAAGGAAATTTAGCTGCAAATTTCGATCTTCAAGAATTCCGAACAACCGGGAAAAAAAAACTCAAAAATGGAGGTTTCCGGCGCTTCTGTCCCATTTTCTTAGTCAAATCGAACCCATATTTTAATTCTACGATGTAAAAGATCTTTGTTAGTTTGTTAGTTATTGAATCGTATTTAAATTCAACAATAGCCGGCCACATATTTTGGCTCAAAATAGTGACCTGACTTGCAAAATCTTCAGGATGCCATGAAAGGAGGTGGTACCCACCTCTGATTCGGTTTTATTCTAAGCTTGAGTTCAAACCAAAATCCAGGAATGCAAAGTACAAGTCCAGGGATGCTAGTTTATAGTCCACTGTAGAAAAAAAAAAGCAAGACTTACTATAATAAATACCATAAAAGCAAGTATAGAAGCTAAGAATGGAATTACCATAGTTCTTTTATGTAAAAATTGCTGGCAGATAAACCATGAACTCTAACAAAGATAGCTAAGTTTTCAAGGAACTCAAAATGAAAAGCATCGAATAAGTACTATAAAATATAATAAAATACTGTAATTTCCACTAAAATGTCGATTTAAGAAAAGTATACAGGCCTATGTATTCTTTGGTTCTTTGAAATCATATAGGGCAGTTTTCTTTCTACTCGTTATTTCTACTTTTCAAATTGTTTTATGATCCATATTACAATCTTCCATAAAACCTGCTATGATAATTCAAGAACACTTTAAAATCAAGTCCACCAAATGCTTCAGATAGAGGATTAGCGCATTCATAAAAGGTCGATAAAGACACTGTGTAGAACCTAGTCCACGGTACCACCTGATGGAGATCTAGTGAATTTCACAGTTAAGTTCCAAGCTCAACAAGGGCTAACTGATGTGGATGGCATAGCGCGTAGCAAAAGGTTTACGTGTGTAAGCTTTAAATAATTATGCTCCTTGAAACTTGCTGCTATAAAGTAATAATCAAGACAGAATTGCATTACTAGCAGTGTCGAATGTAACAATCAAAGTATAATAGTTAGCTGCGATAGAATTGAAACAAGCATAAAAAAGAATATATGGAAGGGGCATTAATTTCAGGAATACGATCGTATACTATCTTCACATCCCGCCGGTGCGGTATTGTTCTCATTTGGTTCAGTGGCACTGACCACAACGATGCCGGAACAAGTTAAACAGGCGTTTTTAGAAGCATTTCCCAGTTTCACACAGTTCATTTTTATCTGGAAATTCGACGGACCGTACAAGGGACTCAAAAATATCAGCAATGTTTATGTTTCAGAGTGGTTACCACAAAAACAACTCCTTCGTAAGCACATATTTTACCAGCTGTCTCGTTTATATTCATTAAAATTCAGACCTCACGTCGACCTACTTCTATAGTGCAAAAAACGCTGATCTTGTGATAAAAAGACGGAATATTAAAAACGAGCATTCCAAACGTAATTTTCTTAACCGGAATTCGAGAAAAAACCTCAGGGATAAAATATTAAAAAAACCGCATTATTTTCGTTTGTAACTTTTTGGAAGAATTCCTCCGAATTTTTTAAAATTACGTCCCATAAGTGCGTTTCTGTTTTTTTTATGGGTAACTTCACCTTAGGAACCATAATACTATGGTGATGACGTATAATCCATATCGTTAGATGAATATATCCTATGCCAGTTTCATTTTCTTAACGATGGCAAATTCTCGTTGAGAATTGTGCCGATTTTAGTGGCAAATTGGTGACATTTTGGCTATCTTGGCCACTAGACGCAATTCTGTCTAAAAGACGCGTTGAAAGGAGGAATCAGTAGTAACCAGGATTCGCTAAACTGATCTCGACCTCATTGAATCGGCGTTTATTGACTTTACTCTACAGACTGAGGATAAGAGTGCGGCTTCACTAACAATCAACAACTCTTAGCTTGAGGTCAGGCTACTTTTGAGGTACAAAACGTACCGTTCTTATGACAGCGAGAAAGAACATTAAAAATATGCATAGATGCGCAATTCTTTACCGGAGAACCTTAACCGCAGTACGCCTTATTCGTTAGACTATTCATCAAGAAGAGGTTAGTTTTTAATATTACTAGGAGATTCACGCGTAAAGGCATTTATAACACATGTTGGTCTTAACTCTCTGATGGAAGCGATCAACGAAGGTATCCCAGTGGTTGGTATACCGTTATTCGCCGATCAAATCCACAACGCTGGTCTCATAACAAAACGACATATTGGTGTAGTGCTGGATAAACGTAATCTAACTGCTCAAAATATTCGAACTGCACTTCGTGAGGTTCTTTTCAACGATTGGTTAGTAATCAAATCATAAACTTTATAGGTTTAATAATGGATTTGAAGCAAGCACTAAGTACCTATAATCATATGGTCTTCCCAATGAATCCTTCCCACCACCTCATTTAGGAGTTCAAAGTTCAATAACTTCCAAGTGTAAAGTTTTTGCATGTAATATGCCACTGCTTTCCTATACGTCGACTGATGCACTTATACATTGAACTAGGAGTTCAAAGGTAACGGTAGAACACGCTAAAGTAGCTATGACAGTTCATTCTTCAGGAATGACTGAACAAGATTTTCTTATCCATATGACATGAAGCGCTATTCTTTTATAGCTATCCCGTTATGTAAAAAATAATAACGACCACTGTGCTTAAACATCCGACACTAGTGTCCAAGCTTTAGGACATTTATATACTATGGCTTTCAGCTCTCCCTAAAACAGCAACTTTATGATACCTTATGGAATGTAAATGCCAGCCATCCGTCTTTTCAATTGAATAAATCATTTTTCAGCTATCGTCAAAGAGCGAAAATTCTTTCGGCAATGATTCAAAGAAATCCAAAAAAACCAAATCAAACTTTTGTCAAATATGTCGAATTTGCGGCGCAATTTCCGGATATTGGCGAATATTTGCAACTATATTCAACCAATCTGAATACTGTCAAATATTTTTGTATTGATATTATTTTATCACTTATTTTTGCTGTTATTATGTGTTTCTATTTATTCATCCTTATAATGCTACGAATATGGCGACAACATATGCCACAAACAATTAAGTTAAAGTCGGCCTAAACTTCATCCAAATCCCCATATCCACTAAATGAGACATAATGCGATTGTTGGAGGTCCTTGAAAAACACACTTATAAGCATATCATTAACCAGATAAATCCTTATCCACTAAATGAGACATAATGCGATTGTTGGAGGTCCTTGAAAAACACACTTATAAGCATATCATTAACCAGATAAATCCTTTTAACCTCTGTGGACGATTATTGAAGTGATTACGGTCAATAGCCTACCGCATAGTCCGCAAGGAATTTCTAGCTGCTATTCTCCTAATATTGTGAATAGAGTCTCAGTAGTCAAATAAGCTAGAAACAGGTAATGCTGGGTAAATCTCCTTTCATCAAAAAATATGTCCGGTCGTAGGTTATTAAACAAACAAATAAATACACGAATAAATAAATAAATGAATAAATACGTAAACGAGCAAACAAAAAATAAATGAATAAATAAAAAGAAAGGTGAATAAATAAATAAGCAGAAGGTAAAGGCGCATTTGCAGAGAACCATACCACCCTGGCTGCGAGCTGTGAACGAAGCTGTGCTCGTGCTCTACATTGCGTACGCACCAATACCGTACCCTGCACTGCAAGCGAATAGCAACGCCCATCAGAGGAACTCGAAAATTTGTGATAGAAACATGCAAAATTTTTCCATCATTCAACTCAAAATGTCAAATAATGTCCCCTTGCAGAACTTCAATTCGACTGAAGGAGGGGAAGATTCCAATTCTGCAAAGATTGCAAACAATGATGGCCCAACCGGTAAGTGCACTTCCCCTCCTTCGACTGAACTGAAATTTTGCATGGGGACATTATTTGACATTCTGAATTGAATAACGGAAAAAATGGCATGTTTCTATTACAGTTCTCGAGTTTCTGTGATGGGCTTAATTATTCGCTTGCAGAGTGCAGAGTACGGTAGTGGTGCGTACGCAATGTGGGGCACAAACTCAGCTCCGTTCGCGGTTCGCAACGGAAGGGCTATCGTTCTATGGCAAGAGTGCCGAAGGCAAATAGTATCCGTTTCCGTGGGAGTTTCCTCCTTCAATAAAACCCTCCCTACCACTCTAGAAAGCTTTCATTTACGCATTTCCTGAGATTTCTGTGCTGAAGTCTTACATTGAATTCATTTTCTTTCAATTGTGGCTGAACCATTATTTTCATCTTTTATATTCAAGTGCGTTGCTTGATTCCCCTCATTGAATTCAGATGTGAATTCCACCCAGCAAAACAATACTCCACGAAGTAATAACCTCATGCGCATTGAAAAATTGGCGAACCATCATGTCTTTTGGCAGTTTATTAAAAAAAGTTGGTATAACTTACTAACATGTTGGGAAGCGGTGAGTTGAGTTGGGCGACCTTGAGCAACATCCAGCAACATTGATACATGGTGAGTCGTATTCAGCGAGGATGAAACGAACCAAGTTGTATTCGGCCATATTGGGTGGTGGCATATAGCCGTTGCTCGGTTGGAGGATCCAGCCGATCCAGTGAATGGGACCGTCTGTTTCCACATCGCTGAAAACGCTTCATTTGATCGACGTTATTAAGAAAGAAGAGACTTTAAGCACAGATTTTGGCGATTCCTTATACCGTCAAAGATGAGTTGTTTGAAAGTTTATATGATAGTTAAAATTATCTGGACCGAAGTGCTTTGCATTCAGCCCATGAAAACTCTAAAGATCACGTATAATATAACCTACATCAATATTCTTACCTACACCTGGGACTCGTAAATATATGAGAAGTTCTGGTTATGATATGGGATCCTGCTATAACCTGTGACTCCCAGTTATAACCTGGCATCTGACTTATATTCACCATATCGGTTATAACCTATGTTAGAGCATAAAAGTTGGCAAAAAGAGTTCACCCTTCCATATACCACAGGACTATCCTTATATGCTACTGTCAGTTGAAATGCTTCACGAACGATCGCCCATCACTGAAGCGTGTCTTACATCGCCTAGTGCACTGCAGTCCAGCGTTCAATCCTAAGCCTAATAAAAATGAAAACGCCTCAGAAGTAAAATATATTTATACCCTCTTCCTCCCTCCGTCCGTTGCAAAACCGTTTAGGAGGCTAGCCACGTCTTACTTTATCCTTACATTCATTGATGCCATATTGACAGATAAGAATGAGGTACAATAAACAGGTTCAGCATCGATGAAGGATACCAGCAGTAGCAACGTTCAACAGAAATTGATAACGGGAATGAGTAGTAGAATGCAATGGCTGAGCAGACTTCAGGCTGACTAAATAATTACAGGAAGCTTGAAGAAAACTTAGGCTACTTTTATGGCTAAGAAACTAATATCATCAATTTAAAGCATCTTGAACAACGATAAATAATCCTACAAATCTATATACTACGCATAATTTTGAGATTTATGTGTCTTCGTATATATCCAATTTTGAAATTTACATAATTTAGATTTACATAATATAACACTTCAAGTTCTTCAGCGAAACGCGATTAAATCACATCACAAATGACGGTCGTATGCAAAAATAAATGCTCTGAGATACACAACAAAATCTAATTCGACGAGAAACGCGTCGTTAGAGGCCGATGTTGGTAAACATCGCCTAACTACTCCTAGAAACCACCACTCGGTAGCGCTGGTATAGCACCTAATGACTCCACTTCTAGAAACCACCACTCGGTAGCGCTAGTATAGTGTCTAATGACTCCACTTCTAGAAACCACCACTTGATAGCGCTAGTATAGCGTCTAATGACTCCACTTCTAGAAACCACCACTCGATAGCGCTAGTATAGCGTCTAATGACTCCACGTCGATAAATGAACTGCTGAATGCCCAAAAACAATCTATCAGAATGCACGAGGGCGTAGATAAAAAGCAGTTTTGGCGTCGAATGACTCCTAGAGGTCACTATTAGGGAGCTGGCATAGAGCCCAATGACCCCTGCTGAATAGTGAAATATTGATCTACTCGAACATCACCTATCAGAACGCATAAGGAGGCACAATCAACAGCTAAACACGTTAGAGAATGCAAGCACATGAAAATGTACAAAATTTTACGACTGTACACTGTCCTTGAAATGAATCATTCTAAATCCACAATGTGCAGTCGATTCAAAGAATGCACTCAAAATTAAATGTCAACATTTCCATAGCAGAAACGAGTGTACTGTTGCCGCAGTATTACTACAGCAAAATGCATGCTTTTTGGTTTCACTGGGGTAATGTGCAACAAGGTTACGGTATAGCAAACTATTCTCATAAAAAATATGGATGTTGGTGGTATATTGATGTTGCGCTTTCGACGAATACTTTATGATGGGTATTAAGCACACTAAGAGGAAGGTGAAAGGGTAGTTGCAGTTCCACTGAGAGGTTCTTGGCGGGAAGTTTGAATTTGTGTTCTACTATTTAAGGAACTTTAAGATCACGTTTCTTAGCCATAAAAGTAGCCTAAGTTTTCGTCAACCTTCCTGTGATTATTTAGTCAGCCTGAAGTCCGCTCAGCCGCTGGATTCTACTACTCATTCCCCTTATCAATTTCTGTTGAACGTTGCTACTGCTGCTAGCCTTCATCAATGCTGAACCTATTTACTATACCTCGTTCGTATCTGTCAATATAGTATCAATAAAAGTAAGGATAAAGTGAGCCGTAGCTAGCCACACTGAGTCGCTATGAGTAACAACGAACAACAATGAATCCAAATTCAGCCACAATGAACCACATTTAGGCGCGTCGAGCCACTAGTACAGTCAGCCGTATTAGGCCATATGGGTCATTTTAGCCCATCATACTGAGCCAGCCAACAGGCGCATCGAATATTACTGAGGCAAATCTTCATCCAAAAATCGATGGGAATACAACTCACCTCAAATAGCAGCACACTGCAGATACGGACCAGCAATCTCCCTGCCCACGACTACAGCCGTCTGGTCATCATTGAAATGAGTTCATCAGTGACTCGCATTTCCAGTTCATGATATCCTGTCGATACACAGCTATCATCAATCGACCTTTCGTAAATTCGACCACAGCAGAAAGTGGATTTAAAGCGAAATAGTCGCCTGATGATGTGACCTGATCCAATAAACCGACATGGAAAAATCCTTTCTTAAATGATCATAGAGTGAGCTCCTCTCGGAGTTTTTACTACAGTGGCCATCTCAACCGAAGTTCTTCCACCTCAGCCAGCTATACTGCGAGTAACTTATTACTCTTGTACTATTCACCACTAATGAATACTTCTCTCTTGCAACAGCGTCAAAATATAATAGCGCCAGAATGATATGAGGATAAATGGTGGAAGCGAGGAAGATGCGGCTGCAGAAAACCGAGAAAATATAAAATATCGATAAGGACGAAATCAACTTCGGTTATTTAACCCCATTATGCCAATTATTCACCATGTATCTTTGCAAGGGTATTTTTATTGACACAGAAATAACTGCACACAACCATTGTTATCAGACGAGTGAAATAATTCAAAATCAACACCTGAAAGCTTCAGGTCTTTGTAAATGAATGGAACTCCAGTGAAATTCGGTGACTGAAGGTGAAACACTGCGGATGGAGCTACCAAGGGGGGCGCGTGATCGAAGAGAGTTGTCCCCCACAAATGAATCTTCAGGCACTTTGCTGTTTTGTCAGCTAATATCGGCTAAATTCTGCGTAACCGCAACCAACTTCCGATTCTTACTTGTAAAGCCCCTACTTGGAAAACGGTAAGTTTCGACTAGACATCCTGAAGACAGGATCTATGACTGAAATCAGAGCTGGAGTTTTCTTGATCGGCTATATAAATGGGGGGAGGGGTATCAACGAGGGTTCACATTCAGTGACAGATTAACAGCAGTCCTCCTTATCTTTTTGATTAAGAAGTAGAGAGGTGATGTCACCATCGAGATCTCACATACAATAAATTGAATGAAGCGCAAAAAATTAAAAATTCTAAAATACTGCAGCACAAAAGCTGCGAAATTCACACTCACTGATTATGACACAGCGACAATATAGCACCTCAATGTTGCAGAAATATAAACACTGCGAAGGAACAATGGCACAGAGAAAAAAAAACAAACACGTAAAAAACAACTTAAAAACGAATCCCAACTCGAGAGATTAAACTAGAGAAGGAGAGAAACCGGCAAACAGACAAACAGAGAAGCAAATAAAGCAGACATCTTCCAAATTAACTACAATAAAAATATTACCTACAAATAACCAAGCATTCACCAGTCAAATCCATTATCAAATCAGGCCAGTTATCCCGCATCACAGCATCAACCATACTGACAGAACAAACCAATCAGAAATTTTCCAAAAGAAAAGAAAATATTTGCGCAACAAAAGGTATTGCACAGCTGTGACAGCAACAAAGAACCATGGCATGATGCCGTGGTGTTTAATAATTTATCGCTGTTTGCATAAAATAGATATCCCCCCAATGCAATCTGCTTGCCCGAATAACCAAAATTTCCCCAAGCTTTAAACCACAGTAACCAGTTTAAACCGACCACTCTTAAACAACAACCAAGATCTTTAACCCAAGGCTGTCAATGAAGTATGTATCACAGCTACATCAACTCATCAGATTAACCACATAACGATGTAGAACAAACTGTAATAGCAATTATAAAAAACAGCTCGATTTCAAAACGTGAATTACATTTAATTCATTTCAGATACATTGAAAAAAATAAAACCAGAATCATACAAGTAAAATTGAGACCTGGCCGAAACTCGAATGCAGTGAAATATACGCAGAAGTAAACCTTGGAAAAT